>APFE030966657.1:56367-96926 GCA_000404065.3 Pinus taeda
AAGAAGAGTATTAAAAACATTTAAATGATCAGCAATTGATGTACCTTCCTTCATTCGCAAACCGTACAACTGTCACTTCAGGAGAATCCTATTGGTTAAGGATTTGGTCATGTACAGTTTCTCCAGTTTCGTCCACAAACCAGCAGCTGTTGTCTCCGACACAATATTAAACAGGACATCATCAGCTAAACACAATCGAATAGCACTAATCGCTCTTTCATCCATCTCAGTCCACTCACTATCTGTGATGTTGTAAGGCTGTTTGGCCTTGCCCAACAACGCCTTTGCCACACCATGTTGGACAAGTAAATCATGCATTTTCACCTTCCAGATCTCAAAATTATTCTTGCGATTAAACTTCTCAATTTCAAACCAGGCACTTTGAGTTTTCGCCATTTTGTATCAAAAAACACAATAATCTCCAATACCAACGTTTAAATACTAGCAATTAAAAAAAATTGCCTATGCCCTTAAAAAAAATATCTGCCGTTTGCACTTAACACAAAAAAAATTCTGCCTATGCCTTTGTTTTTACATAACAATTTTTTTTTTTGCTGTGAATTACAATACAAAATACCACCGCCAAAATAAACAATTCCCTGCTTCTGGCTCAACAAATCTCCAATATGCACAATTATTTGTAAACTTGTACAAATAAAAAAACATACATATAAACCTGCGCACTTAGATGCCTTTTTAAACAAAAAAACTGCCTATGATAATGTTTCGGGCAAACAGTGTCGCAGAACTGAGCATCCACTAAGCAATTACTCTGAAATTATAGAAACCACAGAATTATGGCTCTAGGATTGGACGTTCCTGTGAACGTGGCAAAACATGCGGAATTACGGAAGCAAGATGGCAATACTTACTTCAAGAAAGATTGTCTATGTGCAGCCATCGAGGCTTATACACAGGCTATAACTCTATGCTTGAATGTTACTGTCTATTGGACTAACAGAGCTCTTTGCCATAGGAAACGTGACGATTGGAAAAAGGTCTGGCATCTTGTATCCTTATACTCATTATTTTTATTTTGAGGTCCGGAAGTTAGCACTGAATAGCAGGTAGTGTAAACTGTTATGCAATCAGAGTATTCATCTGATAGGTATAGTAAATATAAAAATAATGCGTCGACACATGGGATGCCTGTGTAAGTCGTGGCTGAAAAGGGAAATCAGGGCTTTCGAGAGATATGTGTAGTGATTATATTTCTGAATAAAAATAGAACGAGTTGCAAAGGTGTGCCAATGAATTTTATCATAACCTGACATGCAATGAAGCTTCTTACCCCTGTCCCATTGTCGCAGACGACAACATTATTGTTGTTCTCCACACACCAACAGCTCCACGCACACAGGTATTATAGCGCTCCCACAACCAGAGAAAGGTTCTCAACGCACCAGGTATTACCGCGCTTAGCGCAGCCCCTCCTCTCGTTAGCGCAGCACCTCCTCTCGTTAGCACAGCAATCAGGTAATCCAGCGCTCCAGCAACACCTGCGCTCTACCTCCAAACTGTGCAGCTCCTCCAACGCGCTCTGATACCAATTGTTGGACAATCAAATGCACAGCTAAATTAAATAAACACACAGCAGATCAATCATGCACAGAAGACACAGCTTTAACGTGGTTCACCCAACCAATCTGGGCTACGTCCACCAAACATAGGCATCAGGAATTTATTAATCAATCAGGAGATTACATAGTGAAAACCTCACAAAAATTCTCACACACTCTTCAACATCCAAATGATTGCCTGTTATATAGCATAGAGAATCTAACAGCCTCATTAACTCACTCACATCAAATATAGGAGGCATTAATCACCTCCCAACAACCTGGAGCTAATCTAGGAACTGAATTTTTATTGTTGTCACCTATAGAGATTTCTGCCTATTTCACTTCAAACAGAAAATATCAACAGTCTAGGTATCTGATATGATTAAATTTGAAACGATTCCGTGATTCTGATATGGCTAACATCATGCTTCTATAGTTTTGGTTGTACTTTCTATTTAAGTTGTGCATGTGCACAATCTTCAACTCGGTGAAGATGCTCGATGTGACAAGCAAGTTGTGTAGGTACACAATCTTCAACTTAGTGAAGATGCTCAATGTGACAAGAAATTTGTGTAGGTACACAATCTTCAACTTGGTGAAGATGATCGATGTGACAAGCAAGTTTTGCAGGTACACAATCTTCAACTTCGTGAAGATGCTTGATGTGACAAGAAAGTTTTGCATGTACACAATCTTCAAATTGGTGAAGATGTTTGATGTGACAAGAAAGTTGTGTTGATACACAATATTTAAATTGGTGAAGATGTGATGAGCATGATGTGGATGTTGATAACTTTGATGAAATGGTTGGAAGCCATGAAAGATTCTCTGATTTCAAAAAGAGGAAGTTGATATCCAATAGGAAGCATGAATAGATTAAGATCTCCTTAGGATTAAGAGGGAGTCTGGATAAAGAGGTGCTTCCTTGTTGAGAGGGAGTGGAAAATATGGCTCTCTACTTCATGTGACATGCAATAGACCAACACTAACAACCGTAAGTCTAAGTAAAGTTCATGAGCAGGAAAAGGAAATTGGAGAATGCATTTTGTAGTGCTTCTTAAAGAAGGAAAGTAGGATTCATTTGAAGAAGATGTTGTTGCATATGAAGTAGGAAGAAAAATGTATGATTGAGGAATCTTCTGTCAAAGATTCAGTTGATAGTCCTACTATGTAGAATTGAGAAGCAACATATGTTTCCTAGAACACCTCGGAGATTTATATTTATATACTTGTGAAATTATGTTATTTATTGAGGTTGTGTTTGTACAGGTGCATCTCTCTAAGGAAAGTGTGTTGGTTACCAATTAGTTTTCTTGGGAGAGATTGATTATTCTTGATCCACTGGATCAAGGGGCATTGAGGCTTTGCAATTGAAGCATTTCCTGGGGAGATGTATGGTTGACACTTTGTGTTGATGTCTGAGTCCCCGAAGTTGGAAAGGTGGTGTTGGTCATTAAGCTCTGACACATACCTGGATTTTTGGGTTTGTGGTTAGCAAGTAATCCTGATGGTACCTAGAGGGGATGAAAGCTTGAGTCCAACTTATTCCCACTTGGATAGATTTCCGTGGTCAGGAATCTAGTCCATGGAATTGTGATACGTAAGTTGTTGAATGAATGGTTGGATAGATTTCCCTGGTCAGGAATCTAGCCCATGGCATTGCAATGCCTAAACTGTTGAATGGTTGATTGGATAGATTTACCTAATTAGGAATCTAGTCCAAGGCATTGCGGGGCCTAAAGTTCTTCATGGTTCATATAATTTGAGATCTTCCATTGTATATTTACATTATGAATACCTACCTAGTTAAGAAGGGGTGTTGGAAAAAGTAGCTATGTTTGGTCTTCAATAATCTACTTGAGTCATTATGTAATGTACGTGTCAGAAGAATACAGAAAATAATAATTATTATTATTATTGTGACTTATCAAAGCATGGGTTTCATTCTTGGGTCACCATGTTTTAGGTCAAAGTCCCCATTGAGGACTTGTAGGATTTATTCTGAGTCTATAGAATTATTGTACATTTAAAGAGACCCTTCTTAGGCTTTTGAATCATGTAAATCAGTTAAGTATTGAGTCAAATATGAATTATGGAACCTCCACACCATGTCGGCCTAAGAGAAGATCAAGTTGGCCTAAGGACCCATTCTACCCCACAAGAATCTTATAAAAGAAAGAACTACAAATTCATTTGGGGCATCACTTCCCATTCTCTTTCTTATGGGTAGAAGTGCAAAAATCTGTTTGCCAGATAGAAGTGTGAAGTAGGAACCTGGGAAAATCCGTTTCTAGGACGCCAAAGTGAATGTGAGTTTGGGGGGGTCTGAGTCAAGGAAAATCAAAATTTTGGTGGTGGTCTCTCTCTATTTCGTGCTCTGGATTGAGAGAAGGAAGTCTCCCAAGTTGGATTGTTGTCGAAAGCTGTGAGTTGTCGCAGGTTGCTACATAGTCAAAGTTGTTGGAAAGAAATCAAACTTCTTGAGGATGACTTGGCATGGAGGGTGTTGGCCCTCAATTTTTATCAATTTTGCTTATTAAAAATCCACCTAATTACCATCATATTCCACCTCTAATCATCCATTTATGCCTTATTTTTACCTTATTATGCATATTAAGGTAAATAAATTATGTTTTTCAATTTTTAGATGTTTTTGCAAAAATTGGGTTTTAAGAGTATTGATCGACAGAATTGAAAATTCCCATAATATCTCCATTAAATTCATATGTGCAGGACACTTGGGCACAAGCTGAGCATGGATTCGAAAATGTTGGGAACCAAGGAAAAATCATCTATTGATTCGGTCAAACTAAGCTAAAACATGCCTGGTCAACGCTGGTCAAATATGACCTATTTTTCAGAAATCCCTAGGAAGAAGGGGCAAAATTAGTATTTTTGGGGATATTCTAGATTTTGTGAAACTGAATGAATGATTTCGACTTAGATGGATGAGATTAGATGGATAAGACTGTTAGAGACATTATAGCTTAGATTGTTTATCATTTTCTTATTTAAACCAAGCTTATGAACCATTCAAGTATGGAGAATTTGTATAATTTTATATTGAGACTTCTAAATATTTTGAGATAATCTAAGGAACTAGTTCCACCTTCTATTTTATGTTCATGGTTGTATTATTGATTGAATTTTCTATAGATGAGAAGTTCTTCAAGTGTGAAAGTCAAGGGTGGAGGGCTCCCACACCAAACTAAGTACACTTTTGGTTAAATTTGCATAATTTTCATGAACTAGTTTTACTTCATATTTATTCAGTTGTTTATATGTGTGAATATTTCTTATGCTTGCTGGATGATTCTTGGTTTAATTTGAATCTGCATATTAAGGGACAAGCATGAGTTTAAGTTCAATTCTCCTTCTATCTGATCATGAGCAATAACTAAAATTTATCCTCTTTTCCTTGATTGAGTTATTTCTGAATTTCTAGTTTTAATGCAATGGTAACAATGATGGAATAGAATTGTAAAGAAGGACAGTCTGGACCTCCTTAGTTAGGAGCCACTTCTCCTACATTTTATACATCATAAACTATTTTTAATCAATTATTTGGGTTTCTCTCCATGAAATTAGTACTGTAGAGAAGGACAACTTGGATCTCTTAAGTTAGGAGCCTCTTCCCTCACTTACTACATATTGAATCCGAAATTACTTAGTTAGATTTTATATTTACATTTCTTTCAATTTCTATATTTTGTCTTCTAAAATTGACTACAACTAAAATCCATATATTTTGGATATGCTTCCAAGTTTACCAGCCCAGATTGAAAAGTAAATACGTATGTTAGTTTACCCAGGAAACTAACCCAACATTTTTGGCATCGTTTTTCTGGGGAAGCATACTTTAACATAGTCAAATAGGAAGATTAAAAAAAAGACACACAATAAAAACAACAAAATTGAGTTTTTCTTTCAGATATGTTTCTTTATTCCTAGATATAGAGATGAAAAGAGTATATACATAAAGAAAAATGCCCCAACAACTAAACCATTGGTAGAAGCAGGACTACCTCCATTAGAATTAACCACACCAATTGCTAGAAGACCAACTCTGGAACAATTAGAGGAAAAACAACTTTCATGACAAACGTTAACTCTTGTTGAAAGACAAACTTTGTTAGCTTATGAAGTGAAGAGAAAACAAGAAAAAGAAGGAACATTTTCCATCAGAAAACAAAGAGAAACAAGAAAACCAATTGATCAGCCTATTCTTGAACAAATAGATCAACCTATCTTTGAATGCATAGAAAAAATTGAATCTCAAATTGCTATTGAAACAGTTGAAACTACTGAAAACGATACGGTAGAAGAAGGGCAAGGATCTACCATCCTCACTCCTAAACGAAGGTTACAATATGAAAAAACAACAAAAAGAATGGCAAAGAAGAAGAGAAGAAGAGATAAAACGAGAAGCAGAAAGGAAAAGAGAAGAAGATTCCAAAAGAGAATATGATCACAAGAGAAGACAAGATGAAGAAAATGATGAAGCTACTTTTGGATTTCCAATTGTAGATACTCGAGCAATTGTAGGAGAAGAAGTTAAAATGAAGAATATTCCTCCTTCAATTTTACCAAAATTTCATGCAATGTCTTCGACGATACTGATTTGTTCATGTTCAAATTTGATATCTTATGTAGAACGTATGGTTACACTGATGATACACATAAGCTTCATCTTTTTCCTACTACTCTTAAAGAAGTTGCATTAAAATGGTTTATGGGATTATGAGAACACTCTATTACTTCTTGGGAAGAAATCAAGAAATTTTCTCTTAAGAAATATCAAGCCTATTGCAGGCCTAGAGATTCAAAGGAAGATAATTTTAGAATGTCTCAACAAGAAGATGAGAGTTTGGAGAAATATTTGGAATGATTACTTTACAACCTACAAAAATCTAAACAATGTTCTCTAAATCATGATACCATTAGAACAATTTTTGTTAAAGGAATAAGAGATGAGTATCTTAACATTATCAATGTGATGGGTAAAGGAGACATTTCATACTTACCATTTGATGAGATTGTTGAATTATGTCAAAATTACTCTAGAGGAAGAACTAAAACAGGAAAAACAGAAATAACTTCTAGAGCTTCTAAATCAACAACAGGAGGAGTAACAAGAGTAGAAATAGGGAGTTTGTTAGAAAACTTTAAACAGATCTTTTCAGCACCTTAGGAACAAAATTTGATGTGTTAAAAAAAATAAGAAACAACAAGAAGAAGAACAAATAATGTTAATCGTTTGTCCTAAGCGTAGGAAAAAACATCTCTTATGAGAATGTCCTTTAGATAATATTCAATTGTGTGGACTTCTTATAGAAAATCATTCAACAGAAAATTGTCCAACACTTAAAGAATTGCAAATGAATCCAATAGAAGAAGTACATGGGATAGATTCTTTATACTATATGGCACCAAGAAGACCTTGGAAACCAAGGATTCCTTAGCAATTCCCTCAACAAATTGCCCAAAATTATCAGTATCCTCCTCAAAATTCATGTAACGCTGTGATGCCATGGCAGGCAAGGCCTCCACAACAATACCAAAACCAACTTGCACAAGGTTGGCGAGGATATATTTATGGAACTCAGACACCTCAACAAATATATCCTCAACAATATCAACAACCATATCCTCAACAACCATTTCAATATTAACAATTCCAGCAACATCCTAAACCAATTCCATTTCCACAACAAAATCATGTACCCTTACTAACTCAACCTCAGCAGCTTCAACTTCCTTCTAACTAACCCTCACCTAGACCAACTCAATTACCAACTCAGCTAGATTTGAGTAACAAGGTGGAAATATTAGCCTATAATGTGGAAGGAGTAACATATTTTCCTACATATTCTATTATTCCTATACAAGATGTCCACTTAAGGTTTGGGAAATTATTACACAAAGATTCTCCACCAAACATAGAAGAGAAAACTGAACAAGGAATACAATCTGAAAAATCTCATCTAGGAAATCAAACAAAGAAAGGAAAAGCTATTATGACTCAAACACCACCCTATTTAGTTAGTAGAGCAGAAAATAAAATTTTCAATTTCTCTTATTGAATTCAATATTTTAGATGAATTAAAAAATTCTTATGACAAAATTCCTTTGTTTCAAGCTATAAAATATATTCCAATCTATGCAAAAGCAATAAAAGAATTATGCATCAAGAAAATTGGCAGAAAGAAAAAAGATCCACTCACAATGCAAGTCATTGGAAAATTAGCTAGTCTCATGTTTGCAAAGACAACAATTGAAAAGTATTGATCTTGGGATACCTATGGTTACCATTTTGATCAATGATTTTTTAGTTCCAAATACTTTAATAGATTTGCGAGCAGCTATAAATTTCATGACAACAGAAACTATGAAATATTTGAAATTGCCCAATATTCGACCTACTACTACAATTTTAGAGCTAGTAGATAGATCTAAAGAAGTACCAAAAGGAATATTAGAAGACATCATTGTTTCTTTGGATTCATGGGAATTATTCTGTAGACTTTCTAATCTTGCAATCAAAAACAAATCTAGGAGGCCATCCTTTAATTCTAGGCAGACCATAGTTAGCCAAAACAGATGCCTTCATTGGATATAGATCAGGAAGTATGATCATAGCACATGGGGATGAAAGGAAACATGTCACACTCTATCCTCCAGCACAATCTCCTTCTTTATTATCATGGCTTGATGAACAAGAAACGTAATCTATTCTAAGTATTAATCAAGTATTCAATTTTAGAGAAGAGGAAGAAAATGAAGATCTAATAGACATTTTCATTTCAGAACCTGATATTTCAGAAAAGCTTAAAAGAACAAAATGTGAAGCTACAAATCATCTTTTAAATCAATTCTTTTAGGAAAATTTTACTATTCAATCATTGCAAAATTCATTTGAAAGTATTTTTCCTATTAACTCAATTACCAATTCACAAAGCAAAATCATGGAAATCAATTCTGGAAGGAGTTTAAATATTGGTAATAATATACAATCATCACAAGAACAATAGGTAATTGCATTATTACAGAAATATTCAAAATATTTTTCCTGGGATTACACATACATGCAAGGAATTAATTCAAAGTGTTGAAAATAGCAACAATAAATGATAAAAATAGAACCCAGAATATTCCAATTTTAATTTGTCCTTGAATTAAAATTGAATTTAGTCTCACCAGCTGCTTGGAAATAATTAATTAATTAATTATGAATTAATTAGTTAGAGAAATTCAAGTTAGAATTTTTTCTGTAGTCATGCCAGATTTATCCCTTAAATTAAGGAGATTCTCCCTTAATTAAGGAGATAAGATTGAGTTATATTTGAGATGTAATTAGTTAACTCAATTTACTAAGTTAAGTCCGGTTAAATTCGTTCCAAACTGTTTGAGGAACTAATTGTGAGTTATCAGTCATTTGATGCATGCATGCACTCAACCAGTGTACTCCAGATAATTGAAGATTCCCTCATCAGTAACTCATGCATGTATATTCTGAGAAAGACCCAGTTCAGCTATATATTCTGTTAGTTATCATCATGAATGAAATTACTAATATCAAAAGTGGTGGATATAGGTTTTGGATTAGCCTTCAATTGGGTTTGTGATATTTATAGTGAACTTGGAAAAAATCCCATCATAGGAACATACACCAACCTTGCTAGGATATTTGGCATAAATGTAGTTTAATGCCATAAAAATTTGACTGTAGATTAACTCGATAATGCAATATACCAAAGCAAAATACTATAATCTACTTCTATTAACAAACTTGCGGAAGCTTAAAGATCGAGTTAAACCAGAGCTGAAAAATATAACCATAAGAAGAAGAATCAATACACATAAAACACAGAAAATACTCAGGGGAAAGCCTCAACTAAAAACCCCACCCTCTACATTATCATACAAGGTGGAAATACATCAAAATTATACAATGCCTTGGCTCTCACAAGTAGCCAACTCTCAGTACAATCCTCCTGGATGCTCACAGGAAATCAAAGCCTCTCACAAGCCTTCTCCTCTACCCTCCAAGCTCCTATTTCCTTGCACTGTTTCTCCTGGGTGATCCTCCTGTTACCAAGTGGAAGACTCTCAACCAAGTGGAACATTGATCTCTCACATTGATCTCACACCCTATTAGAACTGTGCAATCCTTAAGGAACCTTACCTTGACTGCGTAGATGAGTTTCCTTTATAGGAAAACACATGCAACTGATAGTACATTGTCCTTGACTTTAGCTCAACTAGGTCTTTCTCATAATAGACATGCATGAGTTACTGATGAGGGAATCTTCAGTTATCTGGAGTACACTAGTTGAGTGCATGCATGCATCAACTGACTGATAGATCACAATTAGTTCCTAAAACAGTTTGGAACTAATTTAACTAGACTTAACTCAATAAATTGAGTTAACTAATTACAACTCAAATATAACTCAATCTTATCTCCTTAATTAAGGGATAATCTCCTTAATTTAAGGGATAACTCTTGCATTACTGCAGAAAGACTTCTAACTTGAATTTCTCTAACTAATTAGTTCATAATGAATTAATGAATTAATTAATTATTCCGAAGAAGCTGGTGAGACCAAATTCGATTTTAATTCACAATTTTAATTCAAGGACAAATTAAAATTGGAATATTCTGGATTCTATTTTTATCATTTCGTGTTGCTATTTTCAACACTCCCTCTCAACAAGAAAGGAATTCAACTCGATCCCAATCCTGAACATTAGGAATGTTCTGCATGCAACACTTGTCTCAAGTGTTGTTTCTCCAACAACTCCAGAAACAAAAAAACATCCAACCTAAATCAGAATGACGCCTTTGTCATCAAAGTCTCTGACTACTATTGCCTTTGTCGACTGAGAAATTTGCGCTTCTATTGACTTAGCCTTTATACACTGTTGTCAATCCTTCTCTGCGCTCTTCAATATCTGACTTCTCTAGCCTCTATCACTTTGATCTCTGACTGCATCAATCCCACTGATTCCTCCCACTACTATGTACTTTGGGCTCCCATAGCAAGGTATGATCCATGAGATAAAACCTCTCAATGGACCCTACCCAATTTCAACATTCTTGAGACTATCACTCCACATCGCCCCACCTCACACCTAGAGGTATGGCTACATGTGATCCCTTTGCACACTTCTCCAATTGTGGCTCCTCCACAATTATCTGAGACTTATTCTGGGACTGCATCTTGAGAGGTAATTTACTCTCCCTGTCAACCACCAAGTCTCTAACATTTTCCTTGATCCTCAAGGCTTTGCATGCATCTTGAACCTCAAGAGCATACAAGTTCTTAACTCGTGAACCGATCTGCTTCACCTGTCTCATGGTGATGTGTCTAAGGAAAACCTTTACCTTACTAAAGACAACATCGTATCCTTTTTCCTCCAGCATCGTGACCGATACCAAGTTCTTCTTCAGTCTAGGAACATACTTCACATTTGTTAAGGTGATAGGAGCTCCATGCTCCCTGTGAAAAGCAACTGTAACCACTCCTGAAACACTAAACCTTTTGTTGTCACCCATCTCTATGCGCATCTTGAGGTCTTTATCCTCCAAGGTATTGAATAAACTTTTATCGTCGGTAATTTGGAATGAGGCTCCACTGTCAAGATACCAACCACAACCCATCATCGATGACACCATGCATGCGATGAGGGTGAAGTCCATTTCGAACTGAAAGGCTAATTCCTCACCTTCTGATCCTTCCTAGGATCCCTTCTTGGACTTCTTCGATGGGAAATTAGTTGCATAATGTCCTGTCTCAATTTTTTATTTTTTTGTATGATATGAATTTGATTTGCACCTGCAACCCTGAACTTCAAACTTCTAATTCTCTTATCCATATATTGTTCATGGCTCCAATAAACTAGGCTCTAATACCATGTAGAATTTCCTGCAAATTCTCTACAAATCTATAGTCATATTTTCTACATAGATCTCAAAGGTAGATTTGTAGAGAATTTGTAGGAAATTCTACACAAAGACATATATTCAACATATCTATACTGATGATCATATCAAACCAGTGAGACAACCACAAAGAGGAATGAATCCTATGATGAAAGAAATAGTTAAAGAGGGATTGCAAAAACTGTTACAAGTGGGATTCATCTATCCTATTTTAGATAGTCAATGAGTTCACCCTTAGTTGTGGTGCCAAAGAAAAATGGAAAATGGAGAATATGTGTAGACTATAGGGAACTGAATAAAGCTACATTGAAAGATCACTTCACATTACCATTCATTTACCAAGTACTAGATTCATTAGCTAGAAATAAATTCTTTTCTTTTCTTGATGGATTTAGTGGATATAATTAGATTAAGATAGCAATAAAGGACCAGGATAAAACCACATTTATTTGTCCATGGGGAACATATGCATATAATGTTTTTTCCTTTAGGTTATGCAATGCACCTGCTACTTTTCAAAGAGAAGTCCTTGCAATATTCTCTGATCTAATTCATGAATGTGTAGAGGTCTACATGGATGATTTTACTGTATATGGAGATACATTTGATTATTGTTTGAATAATCTTGAAAAAGTTTTAGAGAGATGCATAGAGACAAACCTATCCCTCAACAATGAAAAATTATTTATGATGTCAAATGAAGGGATAGTGTTGGGACACCACATTTCCTTTTTCGGATTAAAGGTGGACCCAACAAAAATAGAAGTCATTGTAAACTTAATGCCACCATCAACTCAGAAAGTAAGAAGATTTTTGGGATATGAAGGCTATTATAGAAGATTTATTGAAAATTTTAGTAAAATAGCTTTGCCTCTATTTAAGTTACTTGCAAAAGACATTGAATTTCGATGGACTACTGATTGTCAAAATGCATTAGAAATATTGAAAGAGAAATTGTTAGTAGCACCCATTCTTCGAGGACCAAACTGGTCATTTCCATTTCTCATATCCACTGATGCATTTGATACAACTATAGGAGCATCACTTGGACAAAAAGAAAATAAATTTAATTATGCCATATACTTCATAAGCAAAAATTTAACACCAACATGACTGAACTATATAGTCATA
Source organism: Pinus taeda (assembly GCA_000404065.3). NCBI lineage: Eukaryota > Viridiplantae > Streptophyta > Pinopsida > Pinales > Pinaceae > Pinus > Pinus taeda. The sequence goes on from APFE030966657.1 coordinate 69,007, forward strand.
GAAAAGGAAATGTTAGTTGTTGTGCATGCAATTAATAAATTTAGGAATTATATAATAGGCTATCAAGCATGCATTCATACAAATCATTCAACGATTAAATACTTAATGAACAAAGCAATTACCAATGGCATAATTACTAGATGGTTCTTATTAATGCAAGAATTTAATATTATTGTTCTAGATCTACCAGGGAAAGATAATCATGTAGCAGATTTTTTGTCAAGACTTCATTCACCTGGTGATCAAATTCCTGTTTCAGACAATTTTCTAGATGAATAGTTATTTTCTATAACAACTAAAACCCCATGGTTTGTAGATGTAGCCAATTATTTACCATCTGAAAAATTACCATCCCATTTCAACTAAGCATAAAAGAAAAATAATTAGAGAAAGTACTAGATATCACTGGGTCAATGGTGACCTCTTTTATACTAATTTTGATCTATTAATAAGAAAATGTGTTAGAGAAGATGAAATTCTTGATATTTTGAAAGCATGTCATGACGAGCCATATGGTGGCCATTTTGCAGACAAGCAAACATCAACCAAGATACTCAAACTTGGCTACTACTGGCCAACAATATTCAAGGACTCAAAAGCCTATATTAAAAGATGTGACAGCTGCCAAAGAACTGGAAGACCTATAATATCAAATGAAATTCCATTGAAACCACAAGCACTTATAGAGACATTTGAACAATGGGCTCTTGACTTTGTGGGACCAATTAACTTGCCTTCAAACGGAAAGAAGTACATTCTAGTGTGTATAGATTATGTTACAAAGTGGGTAGAAGCAGAAGCAATAGTAAGAGAAACAAAAAAAATAGTGGTTCCATTCCTCTTTGAGGAAATCTTTGTCAGATTTGGAGTTCCGAGACAGATTGTTATAGATTAGGGAGCACAATTTACCTCCAAACTTATCCAAGATCTTATGAAAAAGTATAAAATTTAACACAGGAAGTCTACTCCATACCATCCCTAATCAAATGGACAAGTAGAATTCACTAATAAAATCCTGGAAATATCATGACAAAACAATGTAAATAAGTAGAAGAGATATTTCAAAAAAGTTAAAATATGCACTATGGGCATACAGAATTACATGGAAGAATACAACTAGATTCAGTCCATATCAGTTGGTATATGGTAAGGAAGCTCTGTTACCAATTGAATTTCAAATTCATACATTCAAACTAGCAACAGAATTGGGATTGGACCTAATAGAAGCACAAGAACAGAGAGTCATGCAATTAAATGAACTAGATGAAATTAGACAACAAGCAGTAGAGTATACATCACTAGTGCAACAATAGAGAATCAAATGGCATGACATATTTATTAAGAGTAAAAATTTTCCTAAAGGAGACTAAGCATTACTTTTTGACTCCAAATTCAAAGATTTCAAAGCAAAGTTTACAACTCATTGGCTTGGTCCATATGAAATAGAAGAATTTTTTGACAATGGAGCAGTTAAAATAAAAACAATCGATGAAGCAACAATTTCATTTATAGTCAATGGACATAGGCTTTAGATCTATAATAAGCCTATCAATAAAGAATAATTTCTTAAAGAGTCTCAATAGAAAAAAATATGGAAACAGTGGAATAGCATAATGATATGCCTTTCTTACTTCAAAAAAAAAACAAGTTTGATTGTGAAAATTCAGGAAACTGACACAATACAAACTCAAATTCATATCGGAAAAACAACTAGTTTGGCCAATATGAATTCCCTAATTTCTTTTACTTTTTCTTGAGTTTGTTTTTCGGAAATCATCCTCCAAAATTCTAAGACTTGAGGACAAGTCTTAAAATAAGCAAGGGGGAGGATTCATAATAAAACTATGCAAATAGCAGCTGTATTGTAGAAAGGACATGAAACAACATTGCAGAAGGGACCTAAAACATTATTCAAATATCATTGCAAAAGGGACCTGAACAACATAAAAATGTATTAGAAGGGACCTAAATCAATATCAGATGTAGAAACATGAAACAACATCAAAATGATTAAATAAGTAGATACAAGTGTCTACTTTCCATCAAAATTTATCCTTGAATAACTATCATCATTCAAAAGAGTCAAGCATGGACAAGCTAGCAAAGGTCATCATCAATGAACATTGACATTGAGGTATTATGAGAAAGGAGAAGTATTGTAAGTAAAAAAAAAACGTTCTTAAAAAACTTTGATTTTGAAAAAAAATATAGAAATTGTTAAAACTAATTTAACTTGGATATGCATCCTATTACATTTATCGTCTAACATCCTACATTTATCCTACCTATATTCCACTAACCTCATCCTACCCTCATCATAATCCTATTTATATCCATTACCCTACCATACATTCTACATTAAAAATTTCATAGTTCTACATTAACCCCATATAAATTTCCTACATTAATCCCATATACCGCTACATTATCCTATAAGCATTTTTTATCAAAGATTGAGGACTCAATATTTTTGCCTATAAGGAATTTTTGTTTGCCTACAAAACCACTAAGAGTTAGTGCCATTATAATAAAATTTGACTTTGAGATGACATATCAAATGGTCATTTCAAAAACAAATTAAGAAATGAGCATATAAAAATTACAAAGATTAATGTATAAGAGTCGAAAGGCAAAATTATATGAAATTCAATATACAACATAAATTAACGCGAAAGGGATGAAAAGACATATGCATCATTGCACATACAAACAAAGGTGAGCATGCGATGAAATTAATGAAGTCATGAATGAAGGATGAACTTCACAAAATGTGGGTAGTGCAAGTATTATGGTGATAAGACATGCATATAAATCCGTGAATGGAAGAGTGTACATGAAGGTAGAGGAACGCAGTAAAAATAGAGACACATGAGCAGCCATGGGTATGCAAGTCGAAGTGTGAGTTGGAGTGGTAAAATGGTCAAAATGCATTCAAACAAACTCTGTGTAATGCTATTGCAATATTTCACCATTATAACTCAAACCAAGCTATGTGTTAAGCCTTTCTTCCACCATCATAGCCATAATTAAGCTCAAAAAGAGCAGGAGAATTCTCTTTACTCACATGGACGCATATATCACCCTTGTAGAAGGAGGAAATAAGTAAGAAAAACACAAACATTGAAGAGAGGGTTGCATAAAACAGATTAGACTAAACAAATAAGAAGCTACATAAGAAATAGGTGAGGAGATCAAAGAATTTTGTGGAGAAATAAGGAAGGAATACATTGGTTTTAATGAGAGAATTGAAGGTCGAGATGTCCTATTTTCCAAGTTGACCGAGCTTACCAACAAACTCCAAAAATTCTGCAAAGAAAGAAGGTAAGAAATCACTTCCAGATTTCTATCAGTAGTTGAACGGATTTCAAGGGTAGTTAAGCTCGAGATAGTGTTTGAGATGTGTCATTTTATAAGTAGTTAAACTTTAGTTATGAATTTGAGACCTTGCCACCATTAAAACTGACTTTTCCACCTATGGAATGAGTGAATCCTTAGAGATGTTGAAGAGGAGTTCTAATTAAAATGACATTGTTTAAACATAGGAACACGAGTATTAACTCAGAGACATCCACAAGATTTCTTCCACATTAGGTAGTCGAGCTCGAATCATGAATTCCCTCATGCATGGTTGTATATGAAAAACACAAAGTTCTATTTTTTTCATATACATAGTGAGAAATTTTTTTTCCTGTTCCCATATATACAGTGAGAAAAATTGTCCCATTCTCATATGCATAGTGAGAATTTTTGAAAACAGAGAAGGGATTTTCATAAAAAACTTGGGAAAACAGAGATTGAAGCACCGGTTTAGGAGCAATAAAACATTGTTAATATGTTTTTGATATCTTTTACAGAGTGAGAAAATTTTTAATCAGTTTTGAAGAGAAGTGGACTCCCTTTTGCAACAAAACCGACAAAATTGAAAAGGATTCAAGCAAGAGAATAATTTCATTCTTTTTCAAAGATCAGGTAAGCTTATTTTCCATGATAATTATCCATGAATAAAAATTGTATGAATAATAATGTGGAGGTATATATACATGTATTTTTGTTTATGATGAGGATGTTAATTGTCTAAGGATACATTAATTCGTATACAGAGCACATGGCAACTAGAATTGAGCCAAATGAATTCAAGATAGAGAACTAGGGGAAAGAAATCATAGAAAAATTGTACTAGGCAAGATTAATAGGGTTTCTTCATAAGTTTAATGGGCACAATGAAAATATTACAAAAGAATTCATAAATCATTATGAACGGGGACAAACAAAAGTGGGTGACCTCTCCATACCACTAAACCTAGAATTTCTTTCCCAAGCTCTAGATCTTCCCTTAACAAGAGAAGAATACCACAAAGGATTACATTTCAAAGAGAAAGGTTGGACATTCTTCTTAGAAAAATAGAGAAAAGGATCCTTTGATAGATCAAAAGGAATTCAAAGGGATTGGTTCAGGGAGCCTTGGTCCAAATTAGTTCTAATCATTCAGAGATATTTCACTTGTGACAATAGGCACAACCTAGTTTATCTTTACCACATTAGTCTTCTTCAACACATAAAGGGAGAATCCAAGATTAATATACCCTATTTCTTCTCAAGAAGCTTGATAAAAATGATAGAGTGTGTTAAAAATAAAACTGAAGTAAAAGAGGCACATATTTATCATCAAGGGCTCATTAAAATACTTGTAGAACATTGGGTGAGAAGCAAGGGATTGATTTGGAAAGAATTTTCGATTCAGCATCATATTGAGGAGCAAACAACAAAAGAAAAAATTGAACAAATGCATGTTACTAGGAGCATAATGAACTCTCCTATGTATCCTAGGACTTTATCTAAGAAGAAACAAGATATTGCAAAGAAGAGCCAAGTGAGAAACAAAAATACCAAGAGGTAGAAATTGTTGAACCTCCAAAAATATCAATAGAAGTTAACGAGATATTGCAAAGAATGGAAAGGGAAGTTCAAGAAGAACCTTTGGAAAAATATTCCTACTTTGAGTATGCATGGATAGGAGACACTTCATCACATTCATTTTCCAAGGAGACTGTAGGAGAGGAAAGAGAGCTACAACAAGAATAACACCTCAAGAATATAGAATAGTTTGACAAGGGAGTTGGAAGTCAACAAGATTTTGGAAAGGCATTTGAAGAAAGAGAATAAGATGTAAAAATAAAACAATAAAAATCTCATCAAAGAAAATGAAAAATTGAACAAGAAAATTGATAAGCTTGAAACAAAGAACATCCTGATCTCTAAACAAGCTTACATGTGGCTCAATGAAAAGAACACATGGAAATACAAATATGAGAGACAAAAGGTAAAAGTTGCCATCTATAAAAGTAGGGGATTATGAAGGCATTGAAATTTTACTTCAAGCTGCACAACAGGATGTTATAGGTATAGGTTCAACAGGGATATCAGCGCTCGCAAGATCAAAGAGAAGAAAGCAAGCATGATTACATGCTTCCTAATCAGCAAGGGGGAGATGTTGGCCCTCAATTTTGGTCAATTTTGCTTATTAAAAATCCACCTAATTTCCATCATATTCCACCTTACATCATCCATATATGCCTTATTTTGACCTTATTATGCATATTCAGGTAAATAAATTATGTTTTTCAATTTTTAAATATTTTTGCAAAAATTGGGTTTTAAGAGTATTTTTGGACAGAACTAAAAATTCCCGTAATAGTTCCATTAAAGTCATATGTGCAAGGCACATGGGTGCTATCTGAGCATGGATTTGGAAATATTGGGAACGAAGAATGAAAAATCATCTATTTCTTTGGTCAAACTGAGCTAAAATATGCCTGGTCAACGCCAGTCAAACATGACTTATTTTTCAGAAATCCCTAAGAAGAAGGGGAAAAATTAGTATTCTTTGGGATTTTCCAGATTTTGTGAAATTGAATGGATGAGTTCGACTTATATGGATGAGATTAGATGGATAATATTGTTAGAGACATTATATCTTAGTTTGTTTATCATTTTCCTATTTAAACCGAGCTTATGAACCATTCAAGTATGGAAAAATTGTATAATTTTATATTGAGAGTTCTGAATATTTTGAGATAATCTGACGAACCAGCTCCACCTTCTATTTTTTGTTCATGCTTGGATGATTGATTGAATTTTCTATAGTTGATAAGTTCTTCAAGTGTGCAAGGAAAGGGTGGAGGTCCCCCACACCAAGCTAAGTACACTTTTTGGTTAAATTATCATAATTTTCATGAACTAGTTTTGCTTCAGATTTATTTAGTTGTTTAGATGTGTGAAGATTTCTTATGCTTGCTGGATGATTCTTGGTGTAATTATAATATGAATATGAAAGGAAAACAAGAATTTAAGTTAAATTCTCCTTATATCTAATCATGAGCAATAATTGAAATTCATCCTCTTTTCCTTGATTGAGTTATTTCCGAATTTCCACTTTTAATGCAATGGTAAAAATGATGGAACATAATTGTAAATGAGGACAATCTGGACCTCCTTAGTTAGAAGCCTCTTCTCCTACATTTTATACATCATAGACTATTGTTAATCAGTTATTTGGGTTTCTCTTCATGAAAGTAGTATTGTAGAGAAGGACAACCTAGATCTCCTAAGTTAGGAGTCTCTTCCCTCACTTACTACATATTGAATCATAAATTACTTAGTTATATTTTATATTTGTAAAATGCATCTCTTTCTATTTCTATATTTTGTCTTCTAAATTGACTACAACTGAAATCCATATATTTTGGATATGCTTCCAAGTTTACCAACCTAGATTCATAAGTAAATATTTTGTTAGTTTACCCAGTAAACTGACCCAACAGAAGGAAGGTTTGGTCAAATTCTATGGTGAATATCCTCAAAGAATACTATTGAATGGAAGAATTACTTTGACTAGGTTTTCCCCTCTAGGGGGGTTTCACCCTGGCATGTGCCTACATCTTGTGTTCATTGTTTATGTGTAGTTGCTTTTGGTAATCATGTGAAGAACTAAAGAAAGAAGATATAAATAATTATAATAATAAGAAACATCACAAGTAATTATCAAGATCGATAAAATATTTACTGCCTTTCTGATTTTCCAACAAAATCAACTCATCCTTTCTATCTTGATTTGTTTTTGCTACAACTTGACTACTAGATTGACGTTATCTACAAGAATAAACAGGGGTGTATTTTTGGGCTGCAAGAATTATTAGTGATTTGTAGTGACTAGCACATTTCATCCTACATCCACTTTGTCATTTCCCTTCTCCCCCTTGATCCATCATACTGTTCCTAAACTCTGTCCCCAAGATCATCTTTTCAAGGTCATTGGAGGACACTGCGGGCATGTCCTTTTGTGCAAGATGGGCCCATGAGGGGTGTTAAGCTTGGAAAAGGGCTTCACATATCCTCCATACACCTTCATCCACCTTTTCCCACCTATATCACACCTTTTCTATCCTCAGGATGCTCTCGAACCTAATCCTATAGTAAAACATGGCAATTTTGTAGCAGTCCTGAGCATCCTATAGCATTGTCTAAACTTGGACATATTTGCCTCAAAACATTTATATTTGAATTTTGGGATTGAATAATGAATTCCAAGCCTTGAATCCATGGTTGGGGAGGATCAAAGACCACTCCAGGACCATTCCTCCTTCATTGCAAACACAAATTAAATTTTAATAGAGTTATTATTTACATGTTTTAAATAGAATGTTGACTTTATTCTTGCAAGTAGAATGGTATGGTTGGTTTCTAAAATTAGCATATATCTTTACTTCCTAAATTTTAAATTACTCATTACACCTGATGATTCATTTCTTCAATTAGTGTAATCCTTTCCTTCTTGCAATGGTAGTTAGTCTTTGCATTTGATGAATGATACCTTCCCTTCTACAAATAAGATAATGTCTTTAGAATAGATTCTTGTATCTTCATGAAATTTTTATTTGCAAGCTATTTGGAGTGGTCTTGTTATGCTCTAATTTGATTCAATGACTGAAGGTGACCTAAGTAGAGCTTGACCCATTGTTCATATAGAATTGTCACCTCTAAGTTTGTACGAATCCCAGATTGATAATTAAAGTTGGTAGCCCTAGGATTCTCAACATTCTTGGTGATATATTGGGTCTCATCATATATGTTATGTCGGAGATATTAATTATGACATTATGTGGCCTCATTAAGAGAAAAAGAGATAACTATTTTGTTTACAGGATTTATGAAGAGAAATCAATCCCACTAATTTTGAATTCTTTGTAGTGATTTACCAAGTAGAAATAGTTAGAGCCTAGATTTACCTCAGGCTGAAAAAGATAGCATCCAGGGCCAACATCAAACCACTCTCAACCTGGTAGCTTGCCCTACCAGGTCAGGAGAGGGCTCTCTCCAAGTCAATCTCAGCTAATTATAATCACTAAAGGATTGAGATGACTAATTTGATTACTAATCTTAGGCTAGGTATAGATGTAAAGGAGTTTGATTGAATAAAATGTTGTGTTTGTGGTCTCTAATGGAAAAACAAATTTTGGGTGCAGGGAATGAGGCTCAGTCTTACAGAGGGCTCAGTAGGGCAAGGTAGGTAACTGTATTTGACACTCTAAATCAAATGAGATGGATGGTTTAGATAGAGGAGGAGTTGAAGAGGGCAAGAGAAGCCATGGATCCTCTCCAAACAGTTGAAAACATCAAGAAACTAAAGCAAACTTCAAGTAGAGCAATGCAATTTTAATGTATTCTACTTACACTCTTGTTTGATTTAGCTGAGAAGAAATAAGAGAGAAAATGACATACATAACACATAAGTAAATTCACAAGTACATAAGAAAGCACTATACCAAAACAAAATGCCACAGGGATCCCAAAGAGTGTTGCAGACCCTGGTCTCAATTCGTTAGCCAAAATGTTGATATGAGTGTACAATGAAGCTTCTTTCTTTCTCAAGAGTTCAACCTTCTGCCAAAATCCAACCCCTACACTATGAAATTCATAAAATATATACATTTGCTCATCCTTGTTCTAAGGGATTGAGCTCAACCATTTTCTTCAAAATAGAATCGGTTACATTAAACTTGGGACAAATTTATGAAAATAAGTGTTGAAGATGAACTCGTATCTCCTAAACCATAGCACCTGTTACAAAACTGAAAGAAATTTTTGTAGATTAGGTCATGTTGAATAAAAAACTATCTCAAATTTGGGAAATTCATTTCCAGTTACTTGCAATCTGTTCCACAAAATCATCTCTAAAACATAAAATCATTAAACATTTAAATATGTGAAAATGAGCTAAAGATCTAGTCACATATCCCAATTTGTGACACCTATTAATAAACCGAAAGAGGTTTTTGTTATATGGCTTGTGGTCAACAAAAAACTCTTTGGGTTTTGCAAAATTACTTTCCATCTGTTGTAAAATGGCCCCGCACTAAAATGACTGAAACAGTAAAAAATATGAAAAGTTTGTTTTGTTTTAATGTAAGCTCCAAATATCACTGTATATCTCCAACATAGTAGAACCTGAGCATAAAATGAAGGAGGTTTTTTTAATTGTGTGTGATGGATAAAAAACTTTCACTTTTGAAAAATTCCTTACCATTCTTTCAGAAACTGATTTTGTTCAAAACTTGTCATTGTGTGCAGCAATTGACCTCAAAACATGCATAACCAAGAATCACTCATTCATTACGATCATATATTCTAATCTAGAAACTGGTTATGAGAGTGTGATATACCGTTCGAAATATTTTTCTGAGCTTCTTCTGATGGACACTCTTGTGACATGTTTTGTGATGAACATCATGTGCAAAACATCTAACAAAACCAGACATATTAAGAGCTCATGTTGATCCCTAGTGACAGGCTGCGAAGATTGGAACTAACATCGGCTCCATTGGGGATGGCAGCTCCTTGGAGGTGTCAAGAACTACAGATCTCTAGAAAGAATACAGTGTCTCTTCCATTGGGCATGGATGGTCAAACAACTGCAAACCCAAAACAACTCATACCAATCCAAAAACATATACATACTACAACATGTACATAAACAAATACCGAAAACTGAAATGCTGCCTCGGGCAACTTATTTATGTACAAATCTAACCCACTTTGCTGCAAAATTGATAAATCAAGTAATTTTGTAATGCCATATCAACCAATCAAGTAACTATGGCAAGGATGTTGCTTGAAAGTGCTTCAACCAGGACACAAATGTAAATGCTGACATCCATACATGCACATAATGAGTTTGGTTATGTAAAAGACAATTTGATCTATCATTCAAACTGAAAACAATTTCCATGTATGCTGCAATAGGATCAAAAGAACCAGACTCTATTTGCTACCCCAACTCCCTAATGCATGCTTCTAGCTGCAAACTATCAATGTAAATATCCACGAGTAGCCTTACTTCTGTTCTTTTTATTGAAAAAGGTCCCCAAAGAATGGGACTCGACAGTCGAGATCCTGGGACTGTATTTGGGTCTCCAATTCAATTAGATCTCCTTCAATTTTGATGGCAAACTCTTGCAAAAAATTGAGCTTAACTTCATGGCTGCATCAACAGGATTTCAGATAAGAAGAAAGAGATGAAGCAAAGTTCTCATCTACCTCATCATCCGTGCACATATCTTCTCTCTAAAACCTTGAATAGAGGGAACCTCTATTTTGAATTCTTCTTCTTTCTCCATCCATGTTTCAAGAAAGATATGCCAAAAATCTGCAAAGGACTTAATAGATCTGATAAGAAAACCTTCAATCCATTTTTTACATTTGCCCTGAAATGAATCAAAGAACAATTTGATGAAGACATCTTCCTTTTTAACTCTAAGAATGTCCACAAATGTTTTAAAAAGAGTCAAAGTCAGATCTTCCCCATTGAATTTAGGGCCATTACTCAAAATGTATGCATCCTTTGGTAATTGATTAGGAAAACCAGGAAGATTAGAAAAATCGATACATGAATACCTTGAACAAATAGAAGCAACATCTGAGTCCTTCATTTAGCCAGTGGAGCCACCATCAATACTTTGAAACTTGAGACTTTGAACAGTGGAGTCGCCAGGTAGATGATTTCAGCCTTCATATGTGTCTGATTGTTTTCCACCATCAACAATCAGATCTAAACTTGATACATGTTATTGGGGCAATTTGCAAGTTAGATATTCCGTTTATAAGACTAGATTGGAGATTGACTGAAGTAGCTTTTATCTACTTGCGCTAATGCAAAGAAAAAGTGTTTCGAAGGCTACCTGACTAATATTCAGACTCCGTCTATAGTTTATAGAATGAAGAACACTAACAAACAAACACTTTCTTCCCCAGTATGGTTGCCACTATGTTAGAGCCTAGATTTACCTCAGGCTGAAAAAGGTGGCATCTAGGGCCAACATCAAACCACGCTCAACCTGGTAGCTAGCCCTACCAGGTCAGGAGAGGGCTCTCCCTGAGTCTACCTCAACTAATTATAATCACTAAAGACTTGAGATGACTGATTTGATTACTGATATTAGGCTAGGTATATATGTAAAGGAGTTTGATTGAATAAAATGTTGTGTTTGTGGGCTCTAATGGAAAAACAAATTTTGGGTGTAGGGAATGAGGCTCAGTCTTGCAGAGGGCTCAATGGGGCAAGATAGGAAACTATATTTGGCACTCTAAATCAAGTGATATGGATGTTTTAGATAGAGTAGGAGTTGAAGAGGGCAAGAGAAGCCATGGATCCTCTCCAAACAATTGAAAACATCAAGAAACTAAAGAAAACTTCAAGTAGAGCACTACAATTTCAATGTATTCTACTTACACTCTTGTTTGATTTAGCCGAGAAGAAATAATAGAGAAAATGACATACATAACACATAAGTAAATTCACAAGTACATAAGAAAGCACTATACCAAAACAAAATGCCACAGGGATCCCAAAGAGTGCTGCAAACCCTGGTCTCAATTCCTTAGCCAAAATGCTGATATGAGTGTACAATGAAGCTTCTTGCTTTCTCAAGAGTCCAACCTTCTACCAAACTCCAACCCCTACAATATGAAATTCATAAAATATATACATTTTCTCATCCTTTTACTAAGGGATTGAACTCAACCATTTTCTTCAAAATAGAATCAGTTACAATAAACTTGGGCCGAATTTCTGAAAATAGGTGTTGAAGATGAACCCATATCTCCTAAACCATAGCACCTGTTACAAAACTAAAAGATTATTTTATAGATAAGGTCATGTTGAATAAAAAACTCTCTCAAATTTGGGAAATTCGTTTCCAGTTACTTGCAATCTGTTCCACAAAATCATCTCTAAAACAAAAAATCATTAAAATTTTAAATATGTGAAAATGAGTTGTAAAGATCTAGCCACATATCCCAATTCGTGATACCTGTGAATAAAATGAAAGAGGTTTTGGTTATATGGCTCGTGGTTAACAAAAATCTCTTTGGGTTTTGTAAACTTACTTTCCATCTGTTGTAAAATGGCCCCACACTAAAATGACTAAAACAGTAAAAAATATGAAAAATTTGCTTTGTTTTAATGTAAGCTCTAAATATCACTGTATATCTCCCACATAGTAGCACCTGTGCATAAAATAAATGAGGTTTTTGTTAATTGGTATGTGATATACAAAAACCTCTTTCACTTTTGAAAAATTCCTTACCATTATTTCAGAAACTGATTTTGTACAGAACTTGTCATTGTGTGCAGCAACTACCCTCAAAACATGCATAACCAAGAATCACTCATTCATTTCTATCATATCTTCTAATCTAGAAACTGGTTATGGGAGTGTGATATACCATTGGAAATATTTTTCCAAGATTCTTCTGATGGACACACTTGTGACATGTTTTGTGCTGAACATCATGTGCAAAACATCTAACAAAACCAGACATACTAACAGCTCATGTTGATCCCTGGGCTGCGAAGACTGGAACTAACAAAAATAAAGGGTGGTTAACTAAATATTTGGATTTTAATAAATATTTTCCATCATTTATTAATTTTAATTAATCCTTCTTGTGTGTTCGAAAATACACAAGTTCCCCCAAAACAATGATGGTTGGAATTCAATCATAGGAGAAACTTCGGTACTTGTTGCCAATCTAGTCATCCTCTTGGTGAGAAGGAATTCTTGCTCGCACCAAAGGATGATATATGAAACATTCTGCAAGATGCAAGAAAAGTGTGGTTGGGCATGTTAGGGGTTCCTTTTGGAGGAACAAATATAGTGGAAGAAAAAGTCGAGGGTATAAAATAGTGAAAATAGTGCAGGTATATCCTTTTACTTTTATCAAAAAATGTTGTAGTGTTGAATTTTTTCCAAATGATAATTGGCTAAATTATGAACAGATGCATGGTATGATTTTTGTGGCCTTAAACTACATTTATGCCAAATATCCTAGCAAGGTTGGTGTATATTCCTATGATGGGATTTTTTCCAAGTTCACTATAAATATCACAAACCAAATTGAAAGCTAATCCAAAACTTGTATCCACCTCTTTTGATATTAGTAATTTCGTTCATGATGATAACTAACACATAAATTATGGACATTTTTTCCATTATGACTACTATGGTTGAATAATTAACACAAAATTTATATATGCTTTTTTTCATTATGATTATGAAATCTCATTGTGAACAATACAATACCTTGCACTTATTAAATAAACAAACTACAAAACTAATACCAAAAATAAGGCTCTTGAAAAATCACAAATCAATATTGAGGAGTCAAATAACCATCTTAACATTGGTTATCATATTTAGAAAAATAGACCTGTTGAATTGTCTACACCACCTTAAACTTATATATTTGTGTGTGTGTGCATGCAGCAAGAAAATATAGATTTATGTGTGTATATCACAACTACATGGGTGGGTGTATATAACAATTACGAGGGTGGACTAATGTATTGAATAGGGATGTGGGAGTCGTGGGTGTTACCTCTAATTCACAATCCTATTGAAGTCCATCCCTTGACCATTGCTCACTCAATTTTGAAAGATCAAGGTGTTTTTTAGGAAATGCCCTAATATCATATACACAAGTTTGTGACGCTTCCTCTAATATTGCTCTATCTTGTCAAATTCAAAGGTGCAAAATATGAATAGAAGTATAGAAGCCAAGATACCTTTATGTTCTATGCATATATATGGTGAAAAGCCTAAACCACAACAATGATTAAAGAAAGATGACTTTTTAAGTAGAATCACACTAGTCTAAGAGATCAATATTTAGGTTTAAAGAAGCCCCAACTGAAAGTACATTATCTTAGATCGAAAGTAAGGAGAAAGCTATGAGAATCCCTACACTCGAAGGAACCCCTACTACAACATATCTGAATCTACTTCACCTACCTGATTTTTTTTAAATTACATTCATGAAGTTATTCTTCTGAATACTGAAGGAAATTACTTCTGCAGCCTACACTAATTAAATATTTGATCTCATTAAACGTAAAACAGAGCAAAGAAAAAGTTACATAGGAAACACTTATTTTTTAGCACAATAGTCCCTGAAAAAACCTAATGCGGGAAAACTGGTGCAACATCTTTAAGGGTTTTATTATTATGTAGGATAAATATTTGAATAAAAATCTACGATGCTCATCTAGAAATCCTTTACAAAGAAAATACTAGAGGAAAATCTGAGTGAGTTTTATATCACTTCACCTGACATAATTTCATCTGATCCAGCACAATACTAGCTAACCCTGGCTATTTCAGTGTCACCTCTTCTTCCCTCTACATTAGCTTTCCCTATTGTTTGGCAGTTCCCAATAGTTCCGGTTGTTCCCGACAATTCTAGTTTCTGCCCTTTGCATCAACTTTCCCGGTTGTTTTGGCAGTTCCTGATAGTTCTGGTTCTTCCTGGAAGTTTCGACTTCTTCCCTCTGAGTCAACTTTCCTGGAAGCTCCGGCTGTTCCTGGAAGTTTCGATTTCTGCACTTTGTGTCAGCTTTCCCAGCTATTCTAACAATTCCCGGTACTTCCAGCTTCTTCATGATAGATAATTTTTTTGCTCTGCTAGCTCTCTCTGCCTCTCTGTCTATATTCTCCAGAAAGTCCTTCTCTTGGATTCTCACTATCCCTCTACTACAGAATGATCACTTATTTCGAAATCCTTAGCAAACCCTTCCCTAGGAATTAAAATCTTGATTAATTCGTTCTCTCCGTGTGTGTTTCCAAATGAACCCCAAACCTCCAATTTATACTTTTCTTGTTGAGTCTTCAATGGTTGAGATTAAGTTTCTAATCAATGGCTAAGATTAAAACATGACTTGATCTTCCTTCTAAATCATTCTCACCCATATTTTGATTAATACCCATTAATATTTTAATTTTCCTAAGTTTAGACTTAGTAACCCCATTAAAAATATTAAATATTTTAATACAATACAATCTGGGTGAAATGTCACCAAACAGTTTCTAGGTTCTTTAGAACTCATGTGCCTTAGCCTCTCCACCAAATTTCAAGGCCAGAGAACTTTTGATGCTACCAAAAACTAACAGTCCTTCTTAGCAAGGAAAGTGCTCTAGCAACAATGCCCAACTGTAAGTTGCTCTACTTCTGAAGCATCTCCTTTCTGCACTATTGTTGCCACCAACACTGTGTTGCTGCTGCTACTATAGTGCTACCCATGAAACTTCCATTGCCACTATTGCATGTGTAATGCAACTCATTTGCTGAGAGAAACAACTGAAAAACATCCAAAATTAGTTGAACTTAACTGTTTCAACATAATACAATGAATGTTGGAATCTAACTGTTGCTGATTCTGATCCTCTAAATCTTCTACATTGTTGTTGACTCCTTCACTATGCCAACTGCACTATTTCCAACCTTGCACTGCACTGATCAGTCTCTGGTCCCAAGCTATTGCATATGTCCTCCAAACAATCCACTGCATCATTTAACACTAATTCCATCTTGCTACTTCTGAATCTTGGGCTCCCGTAGCAAGGAATTGATCCAGGAGGTGGACTCCTCAAGGATCCTAACCACATGTAGTCCTCTTGACTACAACTCAATATCACCCCATCTCCCTCCTAGAGATGTGTGGGCACTCATGGCATACTCCTCCTTGCCAATATTCGCAGTTGCAACCTTAGGATCATGCTTCTCATCCTTATCCTTTTTCTTAAAAGGACATAGAGAGGCAAATCGACCCAACTCACCACATATAAAACATTTCACATTCGAAATATCCTTCTTCAACTATTGCTTATGATGTCCCTTATGCTTTTGCTTCTGCTTCTCCTTTTGCATTTTCCTCCTCCTCCTTCATCTTTGAGCCACTCCCACTACTACCACTAAGGTTTACCTTCACTAGGTCCCTCCTTAACTCCTCATGTTGAAGATCTGCCCACATCTCCTCCCATGAAGGTAGTTTTTCTCTTCCCAATATGCTTTAGATGAAAACTAGCCATTCATCTGAGACTCCATTCAGGGCTATCCTCACCATCGCAGTTGACTGAGGAGTGGACCCCACTATAGCAAGCTGGTATCTAGTGTCTTGAAGGCGTTAAAGATAAAGGTTCAAACCTTCTCCCTTATGCATCAAAGTTCGATGCAACTTTCACTCCAAATACATCTTTCATTGTTCGAAAGAGCCTTCATAAAGATAAGACAAAGCTTCCCACATCTCCTGGGTTGTACCCTTCCCTTGCAAGTGTGAGACCATATGATCTCGAACTTCATCGAGAATCAACCTCTTTGCCTTCCCCTACTTTGCCTTGTATTTCTTCATCTGATAGTTGTCAGCAGAAACAACCACAACACTTTTGGTGTAGGCCTCAAGATTGTATTCCTCTAGAACATCTAAGATTCTCATATTCCATATGACATAGTTGGAAGCTCCGTCCAACCTTTCCTAATCCATGAGCCCATGAGATGCCATCTCACCCAGTTGTCGAACTAACTCCTCTAGTCACTGCTTAGCGCAACTGCCTAGCAAGTGAGAAATTGGAACTTTCTGGCAGAAAGTTCTCTAAGGAGAAAATTCCCCTACTATGTGTCTTCATTATTTTCCAGCGGATTTCTGCCCCGACAAAAATTGTGCCCTTCTAGCATTGTACTGAGGCTCTACATCACTCCCTCTACCTCTATAAGCTCATGATTCGGAAATTGTATCTCTCCTTTGACTCCCTGAGAGAGATATTTCCTCGAATCAACTTCTTGACAAGGACTACACAATCTCTCCAAGGGGATTCGAATTGATGCCAAGTACATCTTTTAGCCTCACTGCACACTATTGGATCTTCTCTTCCTATTTCAAAATCAACGCTCTGATACCATGTGAAAATTCCTACACTCAAGGAACGCCTATTACAGCAAATTTGAATTTACTTCACCTACTTGTTTTTTCTTAAATTACATTCATCAAGTTATTCTTCTGAGTACAAAAGAAAATTACTTCTACAGCATACACTAATTAAATATTTGATCTCATGAAACATAAAACAAAGCAAAGAACAAGATACATAGGACACACTTATTTTTGGACATAATAGTCCCTGGAAAAAACCAATGTGGGAAAATCAGTGCAACAACTCTAAGGGTTTTATTATTATGCAAGAGAAATATCTAAATAAAAATCTAGGATTCTCATCTACCAATCGTTTACAAAGAAAATACTGGCGGAAAATCTAAGTGAGTTTTACCTCACTTCACCTGACAAAATTCTAGCCGATCTGGCACATGACTGGCTAACCTCGACTCTTTCTGCATCACTTCTTCTGCCCTTAATATCAACTTTCCTGGTTGTTCCAACAGGTCCCGGCAGGTCCATTTTTTTCCAGTAGTTCTTGCTTCTTCCCTCTGTGTCAACTTTCCCAGCTGTTATGGCAATTCTGCTTGTTCCTGGCAATTCTGGATTTTTCCTTCTGCGTCAGCTTTCCCAGCTGTTCCGGTAGTTCCGGCTTCTGCGTGACATGCATCTTTTTTGCTCTACTATCTCACTCTGCCTCTCTATTTTTATTCTCCAAAAGGTCCTCCTCCTGGATTTTCACTGCCCCTCTATTGTAGAATGATCACTTAATTCAAAATCCTTAGCATATCCTGCCCTAGGAATTGAATTCTTAATCAATTCGTTCTCTCCATGTGTGTTTCCAAATGAACCCAAGCCTCCATTTTCTACTTTTCCTATCGAGTCTTCAATAGCCAAGATTAAGTCTCTAATCAATGACTAAGATTAAAACATGACTTGATCTACCTTCTAGATCATTCTCACCCATATGTTGATTAATACCCATTAATATTTTAATTTCCCTAAGTTTAGACTTAGGAACCCCATTAAAAATATTAATTATTTTAATAAAATACAATCCAGGTAGTATTTCACCAAAAGGTTTCTGGGTTCTTTAAAACTCATGTGCCTTAGCCTCTCCATCAAATTTCAATGCTAGAGCACTTCTAATGCTACCAAAAACTAAAAAAAGCTACAGGTGTCCCTCTTAAAAGAGTAAAAGAAGATCCTTGTGAAATAGTAAGAAGAGAATGTAATATTACCTCCTTGAAAGCATCCACTACAATCAATGATAGAACAAGTATCAAGTATCTTGCACCAACCCATGAATAAAGTCTTTTTGAGATCCAATAGCAGTCATGAGAAGGAATCCTTAGAGGAAGCAATACATCTTGGACTATAGCAATGAAAGAAGTACCCTATCTAAGAACCTATAAGAACTTTTATATCCTTACCTAATTTATAGTCAAGTAGAATAAGTGGTATCATCTCTCAGATAATATCATTGTTTGAAGTTTCTAACATTGTGAGACTTGATTGAAGCAAGCCTTGAGGAAATTATAGGTTTGCTATATAAAAATAGTGTGAAACTATAAAGCCCTAACTAGATGGTAGGATACCTAACAATCATAGAACATTGTATAATGTTGAAACATTATCTTGTATATCACCTTGAAAAACATCTTGGTTGGATGATCACAACTTGAGAAGATCATGAGGTTGCAATACATTTAAAGGCAGTCTGTGGCCTTGACATCTTTGGATTTTTCACTTTTGAAAGCAAAAAGAATACCATGACATCAATGGGAGAATCAATACCTTGAATTTTGAAGAAGGCCTCATAAAAATACATTAACTGTGATGTTTTTAGGAAAAGTGGAAATACTATAGCAACTATGGAATTTAAATATGGCAGGCTTTCAATGATCATGGTTGACTAAAGTATGTAGTCATAAGGTATGCCCATTTTTATAGTTAAAAGGTTTGTTTTTTTTATTGTGTTTGGATTTTTCAATGGATGTTTTATCATGAGGTTTGTATACTTCATCTTTGGAATATAAGGATTACAAAAACCTAGATGATGTTTAATTAAGTAGAAAATCATTATCAAGTAAGAAAACCCTAGCCCTAATTTGACAGAAAACCTTTCTCTTGGCTTCAAAGGGTTTGTAGTCTTCATAAACACCATTAATATTTGTAAAAAAATTCCTTGTTGACACTTAGAAACCATATTCAAGAGAGAAACCCTAATTTTAATATATTTGTTCCCACACAAGAAACCCTAACTTTTGGTTTTTAGGGTTTGTAGGTAGTCTAGGGTAAATGGAAAATCCTAGAAAGAGTAGAATTGGATTTGAGACTCAGACCCTATGACTAATGTTTCAAAAGGAAATATCATGAATTTAGGGTTTGAATATGAAACCCTATAATTCTCCCTCTCTAAGATTTACTGAAACCCCTATAGTGAAAACCATATTTTAATGCACTTGTACTTGTATACTTGTTTTGGTTGTATTTTTATTAAATAATTTCATGTAATAGCAAGATGAGAAGTAAGAATAAAGCAAAACAACTATTGTACTTAGTGATGCCTCCTTATAAATAATGAGCATGGTGAATGGAGGGAATGATAACTTGGTAATCAAGTTGTATCCTTGGCACTCTCATAAAAGTAGACTCATATAAATATGAACCATGAATATGTTAACATTGTCATGGTGAGAGGGAGCCCTATCAAAGAATGTAGAAAAAGAAACTCAAGGTATCTTTGAGGTTATAAAGTTTATAACAGGTCTCCATCATATGAGTAGGTACATAATTATCAAATTTTTAAAGAGGTAAGTCTACCTCATATTAAAAAATGATGAAAATATTGAGCATGATAGAAAGAGGGAGCTGTAAGAATCTTGGTAACATTAAAATATACATTGTTGATGACCTTGTTGCCAAGTAAGGATAGAAGGAATGATGTTCTAGAAGGTTGGAATTATTCTATGATGTGATGGTGCAAAAGAAAGAGTGTGTGTAGCTAAAGTTGATGAATTTTTCCCTTGGTAAAGAAGATTCTTGAGTAAAGAAAGTATATATCTCTCCAATTCATAGGGAGGACATGTCGTGATAGCTATAATAGACACTATGAATATCAGAGAAAGGCTAGAGAGTTACAAATGGTTATTCGTAAGTTATATTCATGATTGATGAAGTTGTGAATTGGATGTTTCACAAAGTGCTTTGGCTAAGTTTGGTGCTTCCAGAGAAATTGAAGAAGGAAACTTTCACAGAGATGTATTTGGATATTGTGATAACCTAAAGCAACATCAGAATAGTTGAAGACCTTGAAGATTGTGCTAGCATACAAGAACATGTACATTGGAAGTTGAATGATGGTGGGTTCATGAAGCTACAATACATGCCAATAGATGAACAAGTAGCTAATGTAAAATATTCCACAAGAAGTTAGTTTTAGGAGCATGATCAGATTGGTGTATGTGTTGATCTATTCCTGGAAAGTTGGTCGTTGTTTTGGTTTAGAGGGAGAGATGAAGTACCATAAAACTGCCAGTGATGATACTTGGGAGGATGATGTTGCAATCTCGATGAGGGAGGCTATCATTGGTGTTATGGAGCTCTGACCTTGTATATGATACCTAGATCCCTATGGGTTGGTGTTAGGGTTGAAGCCTAATGGTACCTTTAGTGGAAGATGCCCAGATAAAAATTTAGTCTAATAGTGTCTTAGATCCTTAAAGAGTGTATGGCACTGGAATCGCTTAGTTGGATTCTTTGTATTAGTGTCAATGACACGTGGATATTTCATGTGAAGATACCTTGGAAGTTAGGGTATCCTTAACATTGTGTATATTGATTATCTTCTTATAAGAACTTTTCAAATCGAGTATTGTCCTTGTACTAGTTGGATAATTATGAATACCTTCCTAGTTAAGAGGGAGTGTTAAAAATTGTAACTAGTTTCAGTATTGATAATTATCTTTTGTGTCATGATGTAATTATGTATTATCAAAAGAAAGAAAAAGAAATTTTATTGTAAAAGATGGACTTATTAAAGCATGTGTTTCATGCTTGGGTCAATTGTCAATAGGCCTAGCACCCATTTTGTGCTATAGGAATTTCATTTGGAGTCAAAGTCAAAGTCAAGACTTCATGGACGATTTGGGGCTCTTGTAAAAAGAAAAAGTGATTTATTTTGTGTAAAAAGTGTCTTAGAGTCCACCAAATAATCATATTGGCCAACCCTTCAAGTCAGCCTTGAAGTTACACGTCCAACCCACAAAAATACTATAAATATGATGAAGTTCTACCTCGATTGGTGAGAAATTGAACCACATATTTTATGATATATTTTGAAGCAAGGAAGGAATGTGAAGAGGCTTAAGAACAAGTAGGAAGTATAGCAAGAAAGTAAAAGGATGTAACTCTTCTTTGAAGTGCGAATTCTCTAGGGTCTCCATAGTTCTAAAGAAGAAGAAGACAATATTTGACTTTGATGAAGCATATCTCTTGGTTGGGTGGATTATTTGATCATGGTGTGTTGGTCTTTGGGTATATGGTCTTGGAAGTCTCATTTGAAGTTGATAAGAAGAGAAAATTCTTGTGGGTTTTACCCTCTAAGAGGCGTTTTAATTTGGCATGATGCCTACATCCTGTGTTCTTGTCATCTCTATTTGTTTGGAATTTATTTGATGATGAAAATACACACATATAATAATAATATAATCACAAATAACTGCCAGGAATGGAAAAAACTATGCCCTAACCAGTTTTCCAACAGATGGGTGGTAGAAAAATGACATGGCAATATGATGTGGCTTATCTCAGGATTTATGCTAGGACGTTTATTGGGAAAAAATTAACAATGTTAATGAAATTTGTTTGGGTTTTTTTTATATTAAGCACTTATATGTTAGATCTGGGATCTCCTAAAATACCCATCTTCAATTTACTACTCTATGTTTGGGCGTTTAAGGATTTAGATTAATTTATCCCCTAGTTAAAATATATTTACAATGTAGAAATAAAAAATTTCTTGAAATCAAATGCAATTCAAAACTAAACCACACACCCGGTATCCAAGCACTTGGTGGGATAAAGTTGAACAATACTTGGATGAGATTTTTTCACATATATGACTCCAGACCTAGCTAATATTTCAAATCCAGATATGCAAATGAAAGTACCTACAAAACGAAGGGAGGATATGAAAAATGAGATTTTGTGGTCTTTCACTCAAATACAAACACAATGGTCAAAGAAAAGAAAATACTACATGAATTTTTTTCATGGAAAAGTTTCTTATTTCCTATAAACCTTTATCTAACATCCACTTATTTCTTATTTCCTATAAACCTTTATGTAACAATTTTTGTTGTCTCACCTAAACCCTTACCATTTTGATCTATTTGCTTCATATAATTGTTCCCCTTCAACATCTAAATTGATACTAGTTGTCCTACACATATTCATGGGATCAATGAGGCAAACTTAGATTAAATTTGACCAAATATTAAATTTAGTTACATGAATAAATAATAGTTAAAAGGACTTGACTTCATGAATACTTGAATGAGCTCCTCTTGGTTTCAAGAATAAATTTCTGGAGTAGTTTAATCTTGGAATGAACCTCTCTCCACTCGACAAAGCAACAATGAAGTCAACATTGAATTTGTTGCTGCTCTGTTGGGTTAAGGGTGTTTTTCTCTAAGATTATCCAAATTATAATTTATTCTCTATTGAAAAGGGTCAACCACATGAAGGTGAAAGCCCTCATGGCCCCTCTCCCCCCCCCCGGAACATCACTGTCAATTCCCCAGTACACAATCTATCTATTATATAGGAAATAGTTGAAAGCAAGACATTAAGATGCATAAAAAAACAAATAGTAAACATTCATTCATTCATTGTGTAGATTATCTTCCGAATACATCACATTAGGTTTCTTGTTGATCGACGTTTCAAACCAACAATGGTGGTTCATCTTCAGGATGTGAAAGATTATTGAAAGACTGGTCTTATTTTTCAATTTAATATATATAAAGATATATGAGATGCTTTGCCGACAAATATTAGGATTTATTACATTATTATTAAATCATTCTATTTTTTATTATAATTTAATTATTCTATTATATTTTGTTAATTTAATTATATTTTTGTGATAATTTAGGTTTAAAATTATTATAGAATTAATTTAATTATTCTATTATGTATTGTTAATTTAATTATATTTTTTGTGATATTTAGTGATTAAAATTATTATAGAATATTATTTTATTAGGGTTATGGTTGTATTAATTTGATTTGAATTAATTATTTCGTATTTTAATTATATTTATTTTAATTATTTAATTGTTATAATTATTATTTATTTTAATTATTTATTAATTATATTTATTTTAATTATTTATTAAGGTTAATCCATTTATCCTTATTCCATTATTTTCAATTATACCTTATTTTAATTGTTTTGTTACATATCTCCCCTATTCTAATTGTTTCAATTATATTTATTTTTATTTATTTGGTTAAGGCTGATACATATTCCCCTATTTTACTTGTTTTGATTATGATTTAATTATTCTTGTTATGTTAATTATTAAATTATTATTATTATTATTATTTTATTAGGGTCATAGCTATGTTAAGAAAAATTCATTCATTCGTAAATCCACAAAATATTTCATTTCAATAAATTTTGTCATAAAAAATATGTTTACATAATATGAAACAAGGTTGTGTACACAAAGAAACATATAACAATTATTCATTAACATATAACCTTCATTCATTCATTCATTCATCATAGATACAAAGTACTTCATCTCAATAAATTTTATCATCAAAAATATGTTTTCATAATATGGTACATGATGTTTCTAATGATATAACTAGTACAATTATTTCTTTTTCTTTTGCTTTATTTTTGACAGCCTTGTCATGTACTCATGATGTTGTCAAGGGTACCACAAGAGGTGTGGGTCATCAACTATAACAAGAATGAAATGTTAAATTGATATTTTTTTTGTTATTATTCATTAATAAAAGTAGCATTAGACTTTTATTTACATCATGCATTAGTTGACATGGTTGGAATGGCGACCCTGTGCTCCTCTTCTGGTACAAGATCATCATGTATGACACTCTTTGCCATTGAACGTTGGCTCATGGTGTCTATATGTTGTTGTGTGAACTCTACCAAAAAATCCTATATAAGAAAGAAAATGTTTTTTCGATTATACAATGTAAAAGTTAAAAAGCAAACATTCATAATTGATCTTATGACCTAAAATATCACTTTAAAATATGGTTATTAACTGATATCTATGAAGATCTTGATTGAACATGTTGATCCTATCTTTAATCTCAGGACTTTTATTTCTAATGTGAGTCAAACGAGCAAGTCCTTTGTTAGTTCTAACCACAAGCTTATTGACTATTATGATTGGGTGGGGAGACATGAACAACTCATCATCATCAAACCAATCAGGATCACTAAGCACTTCACTAAGTACGTCCTCAGGAGCATTTGTGGACTTCTCTAAGTTTGGTGCCTTCCCCTTATCACCCTATTTATCAAATAAGTGTAATTTTTAATTTTATTCCCATCCTCAACTATAAACATTCAAATATTTGAATTTGATGAAACATTTTGGATCAATAAAAAACTTCATTTTTTACACAATAGGGAAAGTTTAGCCAATTTAATATTTTCATGTAAATATTATGATATCTCAAAAGTTGTTATGAAACTAGCTCAAGAAAAGATAGAAAAGATAAATCAATGCCTTAGAATTCAGCCTCTTCGAGGGGGAAACCTCCTTTACATTACATAAATGAACAATTCTTGGATGATACAAATGAAAAGACCTCCTTTCTATATATAGGAGTCTAAGGGGTCATAACATAATCAGAGCCGACATAACAATAA
Organism: Pinus taeda; assembly: GCA_000404065.3. NCBI lineage: Eukaryota > Viridiplantae > Streptophyta > Pinopsida > Pinales > Pinaceae > Pinus > Pinus taeda. The sequence goes on from APFE030966657.1 coordinate 94,185, forward strand.
TAATGTAAGGCACAATAATAATAATAGTGGGCTTCTATGGGGCACAATAGTAACAATATGGGCACTGCATGGGTACATCAATATAATAGGTGGGTTGTACTAATAACAATAAGGGGTTACACTAGTAGTATAGGGGCCTAACAAATTCCAAAAAGGACTGAAAAACCCTGGTCTTCCTTAGCCAAAAATTCCAGAGATACAGTGAAATAATACAATGATAGCTTCTCCCTCAAGAGTCCAACCTTCCAACCTCTGAAAATGACTAAGAAAATACATAATATAGGCAAGCTAACACCTTTACTTGCCTCTAGGGGTTGAGCTCATCCTTCTAGGAGCTGTTTCAACCAGTTCTAAACTGAGCACTAAAATCTAGGCAGTCAAAACAACTTGCCTCTATAAGCTAGGAAACCAATTCATTTATTAAATGTTTGCTATTTCATGAATGAATCTTCTAGAATAGGTAAATAAGTGTTATGTCAACATGAAAATACATTAATTACATCAAAGAGGGTGAAAAATCCCATCTCAAGTCAAAACTGGTCAAAGCTGGGCAAATTCCTGAGCTATAGATGAATTCCTGTGAAAACTGTCCAACGGGTCGCATACCTCTGCCTGACGGGTGGCACTACTTTGGAGCTGATTTTGAGGTACTTCCAGGTGTCCAAATGAGGCAAACATGGGCTTGTTGGAAATTTCTGGATGTCTACTTTCCAACCCAAGTGGAATTTCTGAATTTGGTGGTCATTTGCCCCTCCAAAATTGCAATCTCCCAAGACTTCTTTCTGTGTGTCAAAAATGTGGCAGAAAGTCATTTTTTGCTTGTTTTTTGACTTTCTCGAGGCCCAAAACTTGGTGAAATTTCCTAGTAATGGCTGAGCAAGTGTAACTTTCCATGAAAAATCTGGAAATGCTAAGTTTTTGCAAAATGGAGTTGCCGGGATGAAGGGTCTCACGGGGGGTGAGACCTGTTAATGGAGAAAACCTGTAAATTCCCTGAAAAAACCAAATTTTACCAAAAATGCTCAAAAATTCTTGGGATTTGTGCTGTGGCTAGGCTATTTAGTGCCTTGGTCTTTGAGTGAAGCCTCGTCCAAGATGTGGAGGGGATCGGGCCTCTTTCTCCATTTTAGTGCCTTGGCCAACCGCCTTTGGAGCACCTTCATCTTTGCCTTGTACACGTGCATCCTCGCCCAATAATGGTTCTTCATGTTTCTCAACAATTTCTTGTCTTGGTTGGCTTTAGCCAATAGTCTCTCCCAAGTGAGCATTGACCTGAATAAGCATAGCCTCTCAAGATATCAAATCCTCCCATGGGATACCCTGCTGTTTTGACTGTTTGAATGATGTTTCAACTGTTTGAGATGTTGTTTCAAGGGGACAAATAGCACAACGGAAATGTTAGGGAAGGGAGACTTTGAAGGGAAATTGGGAAAAACATATAAAATAGGGAGTTAAGGGAAGGAATCATGATATATACCGCATCACATATATATGATTTGGAAAGGCTTTATGAGAGGTAGGGTTTAGGTTTAATTTCTTGATTTTTAGGGATAGGGGTAGGGTTTAGGGCTTTTGATATTTTTTTGGTAGGGAGAATGAATAAAATGATGAGGGAAGTGGAAATAGGATGTAGGGAAAAAGTGGGGGTATAAAGGATAACCTTGAAAACAACAAGACAAACCCTAGTTCAACCAACACTTTGACATTTTTGAGCAAATATGCATTGGATTCATTAGTTCAAAATGATTTGCTTTAAACCACATTCACATGTTTTTCACACTTTGGCAAACAATGTATTTTCATGAGGAGAAGCCTACTTGCAACCTTGAAGCAATTTGGGGTTGTTTGGCAGCTTACTGGCGAAATTTGGTGGAGGAATTCCCAACGGGTCGCGCGCCTCTGACGGGTCGCGCCTGTGTAATTTTTACACTGCTGGAGGTGCCCTGACGGGTCGCGCGCCTCTGACGGGTCGTACCCTTTTGCAGGAGGCTTTTGGAGGCCTTCCCGGTGTCGGCATCAGGTGCAGGATAGTTCGTTAGAAAGGTATTTGAGTCTTCTTTCCAACCCAACTGGAATTTATCAATTTGGAGTTCACTTTCCCTGTCAAAAATCAAATCTCCCAAGATTGGTCAAAAAGTGCCAAATGAGGCTGCCTCAAGGAAGAGTGTTGTTGCATTCAACTTTTTAATGCCTTCCTCAACCCCCAATTGAGCTCATGATAGCTCATTGGAAATATCTTTGTGTCTAGTTATCATTTTACCCATCAATAAAATCATTTGGCCAACCAATCTAGGAGAAAACTTGATTTTCCCAAGGTCGCTTCAGAGGTGCCTTTGATTCTCCTGAGGCAACGGTATTCTTTGACATTTCTCTCAAACCATGACACCTGTGCAAAAAGTGAAGGAGGATTTTCTTACTTGGCATGTTTTGGAAAAATACCTCTCTCTGTTTTCCAAAATTCATCTTTTATTTCTCTGGAACATCATTTGAGTGCGACTTGTCCCGATGTGTGAAACAAGGAATTTTGTCGAAATGGAACGAAATGAAGGGGATAGGGGGCTTATAAATTCTTGGGGAAATTTTTGGGAGTAGGGAGGGATGTTGGGGAGCAGGGGAAAGTGGAATCTCATAGATTGAGTGAGGGGAAAGGGTCCAAAAGGGCAAAACACAGGCCCAACCTAGAAAATTGCCAAGTTGTAGCTAGAAACTAGGGTTTGTGGAAAAATGAGGAATTTGGCGGAT
>APFE030966667.1:0-13283 GCA_000404065.3 Pinus taeda
TGATAAGGCAGAATCGACATTACAGACTCGGATACATAAACCATGATTGACACAGACTTTGCAGAAATGAACATAGACCTGGACTGACTACCAAAAACGACAGGTGCCGCTTTGCAAATTTGCAAAAATGAACAGAACAAAGCCATACCACCATAGAAGCCCAGACCGCGCGCCTAGGTACGAGGATTTGGAGGCTCCTCCACCATCGGGGGGATGAAAGTGCCGTGTGGCTCTTCCACCACCGGGCAGCCGTAGGAGTCTGAGGCACTCGTGTCGGTGTAGGGCGCAGTGTTCCTCTCAGGCTCGCTTGGTCCAGCTTGGTTTCTCGCCACCTCACCCGCGGCTTCCTGAGACTGTAATTGCTGACCAGGAACACGCGATGGTGGCCTTGGATCAGTTGGGGCTCCAGGTCGGTCTTGGTGCTCGCATTTTTCAATGCGCACTGTGACGAAATATACAACATTGTCTAGGATGCAGGGGAACATGAAACGGGCTGATGGGTGCCCTCCAAAGGGACATACTGCCGACCTGCCCCGTCCTCTGCCTCGCCCTCTCCCCGTGCGGGCATGTGGAGAGAGAATTTCCTCTGATGACGCAGAGGAGTGTGTAGACGAGGCTCTTGCTCGACCTTGGCCTCTTGAGCCACCACGCCGACAGGCTCCACGTAGCCGTTCTCGTGGCATGATACGACGCTAACACTGACAGAGGCTAGGCCTGATACAGAACCACACCAGGACAGAGGCCAGGCCTGAAACAGAAGCACACTCGGAGAGAGTGCCCCAGCTAAAGGACCCGACCCGTACCCAGAAAAAACAGGACGTCCTAGAAATGCCCCTCGAACCAAGGCCTCAAGAGCTGAGGGCCGAGGTTGATGGACAATCTTTCTCCCACACCGAGCAGACATCCAAGAATTGAATACCCCCCTCCCTAACCAAACCAGACAACCGGACAACCAAACAACCAGGGCTACGCTTACCAGACAACCAGAGCTGCACTCACTAGAGCTACTGTCGCGTCTTACCAGCTTTTGCAGACCAGAGAACACTCCGCTCAGCCAGATAACCAGATAACCAGATAACACCCCGCTTGACCAGAGAACACTCCGCTCAACCAGATAACCAGGTAGCACCCCGCTCGACCAGAGAACACCCCTTTCAGCCAGATAACCAGAGCTTCGCTCTCCTGAACCAGAGAACACCCTGCTCAACCAGAGAATACCCCGCTCAGCCAGATAGCCAGAGCTTCGCTCACCTGAACCTCTCGAATGCCTTCCTCTCGGCGTCGAAGTGCCGCCTCTCGGCGGTCTAATACCCCTGCCCACTTGCCATAGCCTGCATGCATTAACTATGGCCGGACTCCTTCGCGAGTCTTCGGCCCATCTGTCAAGAGCTGGCGGCCATTTATCATTGAATGACGTCGCCGGCTCATCAATGCCAAGGTCATTCACCCGCAGCCGGGGACCTTTCTTGCCAATATTAGATCGAATGCTTGTCTAAATTGTGTGTCTCCAAATGAGGCCGAGTAGGCTATATATACCCTTCTTTGCTTGACCTTTAGGCCAACTTCATCTAGCATCTTCTTCATTATTTGTAGGCGGACTTGAAGAGGTTGGGTGACAAGTTCTTGGAGGATACTTTACATAGACAATATCATTACAACAAAACAACCAATTTGTGTTAGATTTAGCACCAGATTTTCATGCATTTTTTTCTCAATTGGGATGAGTAGCTTGGTGCTAATTCTAGCTCTATTGTACAATTTTTAAAGCGTCCTTTTTGGCGCTAATTTTTGCTTCTTTTCTTATACCAAAATTTGCATCATATTTTGCACCAAGATTTGCATTTGGTTTGACAAGAGGTTTTGCTTCTAGTTTTGTGCCATTTTTTTGCATCATTTTTTTCTTCCTTTTTTGTGCCATTATTTACTTCTAGTTCTATGTTGTAATTTTCGCCGAGTTTTACACCATCTTCTACATTTGATTTAGGGATTTATTTTGCATCCAGTTTGTGCTAGTTTTTGCATCTTGTCTTATGCCCTTTTTTTGCTTCTAATTTTGTACTTATTTTTACATCTATTTTTATGCTAGTTTTTTGCCTTCTTTTACACCATTTTTTGCATCCAATTTTGCACCATATGTTGAATTTGATTTAGAGCCAAATTTGGCATCCATTTTGCACCATTTTTTGCATCCATTTTTGCGTTTTATTTGCCTCCCTCTTTTGCATCCTATTTTGATCTAATTTTGCATCGTTTGTTGCATCCAATTTGGCATCATTTTTAACACCATTTCTTGAATCTAATTTTGCATCTTTTTGAACACCTAAATTTACATCCTATGTTGAACCATGTGTTGTGTCCACCTTTGCATCCCATTTTGTGTCTAATGTTACGTTCAATTTTGAGCTATTTTTTTTTCTACTTTTTCATTTGTTTTTGGACCAAGTTTTGAATCGTTTGTTGCACCTCATTTTGCATCTAATGTCGCATCTCAATTTGCAGCCAAATTTCAGCCATTTTTATGCCCATTTTTGCACCATTTTTTCTACTTTTGTGTCCAATTTTGCACCATTTTTTATGTCCAATTTTTCATCCTTTTTGATGTCTAATTTTGCATCCTTTTTGGCATCCAAATTTTCATCATTTTTTTTGCCACATTTTATGTCCACACTTGCATCCTTGGTTTCACCCTTTTTTAGTCCCATTTTGAATCTTGTTTTGTTTCTTTTCTTACATCCTTTTTGCACCCAATTTTGCATCCTCATTTTGGTGTCCATTTTTGCATCCTTGTTTGCGCCCAATTTGGTATCCTTTTGGGCCCTATTTTGTTCCCTTCTTTGTGTCTAATGTTGCAACATTTTTAATTCCACTTTAAAACCCTTTTTGTTTCATTGTTTGCATCTTGTTTTGATGGATAGTTTAACATCCAATTCTACTCCCAATTTTGCATCCATGGTTACATCCACTTTTGGCTTCTTGTTTAGAGTTTACTTTTATTTCCATTTATGACCCCCTTTATGGGTTCGTTTTACTAATTTCAATTACATAGTGAAATATATTATAGTTTCTAAATATCATTTTGCTATAGGATTTGATGCACAGTGAGATGAACATAAAACCCTCTCAGTTTATCCTGGAATCTGAGGACAGGTCGATTAAGAGAAAGGTTGTTCTAAGGCTCAGGATTCTTTGTAGATCAAGATGTAGAGTATAGATTAAGAAAAATAGAAGGAATTCCCGCGAGTCCTTGCATGCAAGCCTTGTTGGAGTTTTTAGTGTAGCTGGGAAGTGTTGATAGCTAGCTCCAAATCTTTGTCCTACACATAAGACAGAGAACAAAGAAACATTCACATTATAATATCTCGATAATCGAGACTATGAGAAACATATAAATATTGTATCAACGTTTCGAACCAACCTCTGTGTTTCATCATCAAGATCAGATGTGTGAAAACATCATATAATGATAGGGCAATAAATAGAGGAAAGGTTGGGATGGTAATGTGAGGAGCCAACATGTTTGATAATGTTAAGAAATAAATTAAGTTTAATTAATTAAATTAAATCTCTATTTTTTAATTAATTTTTTTAATGTAACATTGCAATATTATAATGTTATTGAATAAAAGTTTTAGTATTCATTATTTTTTATAACATTAATTAATACCTAATGTTATTTATTCTAGTATGATATAAAAGTTTTTGTGTTAATAAATTTATTGACTTTGGGATTATTAGTGTTAAATTTAATATGTATTACTATTAATGTTCTAAATATTGCAAAATAATTAAAATCTTGTAATATAATCACTAATTAGGTCTCAATGTAACATTGTAATATTATAATGTTATTGAAAAGAGTTTTAGTATTAGTTATTTTTGATAACATTAATTAATACCTAATGTCCTATTGTTATTATTCTAATATGGTATAAAGTTTTTTTTTTTAATGAATTTAGTTGACTTAAGGATTATTAATGTTAAATTTAAATATTGTTAAATAATTAGAATCATGTAATATAACGATGAAACTAATTAGGTCTTTTAAATTTTAATTTATACTAATTGAATATTTATTACTTAATGATTTTGAGATATATTGCTTGAGATTTTCCTAGATTTTTTATGCTAGATGAGTTTTAAATAAAATTGTTTGAATTTAATCATAATAAAGTTCTTATAGGGATTGTAAGAGTGCAAGGTGGGGTTCTTGATTAATGTTATTTATTCAAATATTAATAAAAATGTAATTCGGGATAGGTGAACCTTAAGGAGGACTAAGAGATAATGGGGACGGGAGCACCTAGGAGAAGGTAGAAACCCTAGTTAGTGTAGGAATCCAATTATCACTTATTTTCCAACATCATTGCGGTTGAGGTTATTGGGGTGTTTTCCTATTTCTATAGCTTCCCTAAATTTATTATGGTGATAATGGTCGATCTTGGCCACAACACAGGAGTTTTCTATGCAAATGTGATGATTGGTTTTACTAGAGTGCTCGGCCAAAGCTGAGGTTTTGGAATGGTTATGCTTGATGTCAGCGACATGTTCTTGAATTATGGTCAATATGGAACGACTAGTTTCACCAATGTAGGCTTTGCCACATGAATACAGAACCAAATAAACCCCTTTGTGGTGTTTAGGATCAATAGGGTCTTTTACCGATTTCAGGATACTTGGTGATTGTAGTTAAGTGTTCGAAAGTGGTTTTTATATTATTCTTTTTTAAAATGTGTGAAATCTTATCCCAGTGCTTAGATATTAGGGAAGGTGAACCTTGCCTACACAATCATTCATTGGTTGTTTATTTTTAGGATTCTCCGCTTTTTTGAAAGCTTTGATTCCCTGGTGTCTACTATATCCATTCTTTTCAAAAACATCCAAGAGGTGGTTCTTTTATTGATCAATATGATCATGATCTGAAATACGTATCGTCTTGGTAGCCACAACGTTGAGCACCCCTAGTTTCTGAGCAGGATGATGGTGAGAGTTGGCATGCACATAGTGTTCTGTGTGGGTTTTCTTGCGATAGACCTGGTAAGATATTGAACCATCTTGGTTTCTCTTGATTAGGATGTCAAGAAAGGGAAGACTGCCATTCTCTTCCACTTCCATTGTAAACTTAATGGAATTTGATTGACTGTTAAGGTGCTCTAGGAATTTATCCAATTTTTCTTTTCCATGAGGCCAAATGACGTAAGTGTCATCGACATATCTCTTCCAAAGCTTAGGTTTTAAAGGGGAAGATTCAATGGCTTTGGTTCAAAATGTTTCATGAACAAATTGGCAATAATGGGGGATAGAGGTGATCCCATGGCCACACTACAGGTCTACTCATATATATCATCCCTAAAGCTGAGAAAGGTATATCTCTAACACATTTATACTAATTTAGCTATGTGAAGATCAATGGTTTTGTGGACTACTTCGATGGCTTCATCTATGGGTAAATTGCTATAGAGATATTTTACATCAAAACTCACCAAGATGTCATTCTGGTCTAGTTTTATGTGTTTGATCTCATTAATGAAGTGATTGGAGTCTTTGACAAAGGACCTAGTGTTCCCTACCATAGGTTTAAGCTTCTTAGCAAGATGTTTTGCAAGATGGTAAGTAGGACCTCCAATAGTATTGACTATGGGTCTAATGGGGATACCTTCCTTGTGAATATTAGGGGCTCCGTAAATCCTAGGGGTGTAGGGATTGGTTTCAATAAGATTCTTAATATTGTGTTCCTTGCTCATTTTTATTAAGTAATTAATTTTTTTAGAGATCTTCCTTATGGGGTTCTTTTCTAGTTTAATGTAACATCCACTATTGGTTAGGTGGTCTAACATCTTCTCATTGTAGTCTTCTGTGTTCATTATAACAGTCGCACCGCCTTTGTCAGCTTTCAAGACCACAATATTAGGGTTTTGGTTTAAGGTATTGAGAGCAAGGTATTCTTTTTTGGAGATATTGCTTCTAGGTGGTTTAGATTTTTTGAGGATGATGGAACAATCCTGTCTAATCATCTCTTTAATATTGTCTAGTAAATCCTTAATCCCATACTCAATGTTACATAAAAATCAGGGTGTTAAGCACTCTAGCTACTAAGGCAGTACGAATTTCAGATCATGATCATTTTGATCAAGAAAAGAACCACCTCTTGGATGTTTTTGAAAATAATGGGTATAGTAGACACTAGGGAATCAAAGCTTTCAAAAAAGCGGAGAATGCTAAAAATAAACAACCAATGGATGATTGTGTAAGCAACGTTCACCTTCCCTACATTCTAGGCACCACGAATAAGATTTCACACATTTAAAAAGGAATAATATAAAAACAAGTTTCAAACCCTTGAATACAATCAGCAGATACCTGAAATCAGTAAAAGATCCTATTGATCCTAAACACCACAAAGGGGTTTATTTGGTTCCGTGTTCATGTGACAAAGCCTACATTGGTGAAGCCGGTCGTTCTATATTGACCAGGATTCAAGAACATGCCACTGACATCAAGCATAACCGTTCCAAAACCTCAACTTTGACTGAGCACTCTAGTAAAACCAATTATCACATTTGCATAGAAAACTCATGTGTTGTGGCCAGGATTGACCGTTATCACCATAGGAAATTCAAGGAAGCTATAGAAATAGGAAAACACCCCAATAACCTCAACCATAATGATAATTGGAAAATAAGCGGAAATTGGATTCCTACACTAACTGGGGTTTCTACCGTCTCCTAGGTACTCCCGTCCCCATTATCTCTTAGCCCTCCTTAAGGCTCACCTATCTCGAATTACATTTTTATTAATATTTGAATAAATAACATTAATCAAGAACCACACCTTACACTCTTTAAACGCATATAAGAACTTTATTAAGATTAAATTCAAACAATTTTATTTAAAACTCAACTAGCGTAAAAAATCTAGTAAAACCCCCAGCAATATATCTCAAATCATTAAGTAATAAATATTCAATTAGTACAAATTAAAATTTAAAATACTTAATTAATTTCATCATTATATTACATGATTGTAATTATTTAACAATATTTAAAACATTAATAGTAATACATAGTAAATTTAACATTAATAATCCTTAAGTCAACTAAATTAATTAAAAAAACTTTTATACCATACTAGAATAATAACATTAGGTATTAATTAATGTTATAAAAACAACGAATACTAAAACTCTTTCCAATAATATTATAATATTACAATGTTACATTAAGACGTAATTAGTCATTATATTACATGATTTTAATTATTTTGCAATATTTAAAACATTAATAGTAATACATATTAAATTTAGCACTAATAATCCCAAAGTCAGTGAATTTATTAATACAAAAACTTCATATCATACTAGAATAAATAACATTAGGTATTAATTAATGTTATAAAAAATAATGAATACTAAAACTTTTACTCAATAACATTATAATATTGCAATGTTACATTAATAATAATAATAATAATAGAGATTTAATTTAATTAATTAAACTTAATCTATTTCTTAACATTATCAAACCTGACGGTTCCTCACATTACCATCCCAACCTTTCCTCTATTAATTGCCTTATCATTATTTGACTTTTTCACACATGTGATCATGATGATGAACCCCGTAGGTTGGTTTGAAATGTCGATAAAATAAAAAATGAATGTGATAACTCCGGAAGACATCACTACACAAAATGTTGATCACAGAAGCCTGAAATCTATAATATAAATATTATTGAATAAATAAATATGAACCAAAATCCCATACATTCTTTAGTTAAATAGAGTAGGTAAAGAATGAATAACAACATATGGAAGGAAGCACAACTGATCTATATTAATAAAGGAGTTGGATCAAAGTTACAACCATGAGATGCACTTGCAGCAACACCTCCCCCAACTCTTAGCTCGAAAACTCTCCTTCTCAAGATAGATCTCAGTAGCCATAATACAATAATTCTCATCCTTTTCTCAATGGCCAAGCCTCCAATATTTAGGAAAGTGAAGGCTATGAAGATTTTACAAATTCCCCATTAGTTCAATTTGGGCAAAAGCTTTTGGGTGAATAACGTTCGCGTGTAAAAATGTCCTTTTCCACTTTTTAGATGCTTTTGTGCTTAGGAAAAAGCTTCCCCATGCTTTATGTCTCTTTCCTGCTTTTGTATGCTTTTATTTTTTAGGAAAAAGCTAACGATGAGGATAAAGAGATCACATTCCACCATATGAGTTTATGAAAGTGAACAAGAATGTCAAATTCTAGTTAACTCGAGCTTTCTTCCTTGTGACTAAGTGAGAATTTTGGTAACAAAAGTTAGATGAAGGGGACAACTTGTTATAGACTAGGATAATGTGGTCCTCATGGTACATAACTTGTATTATAGTCTTATATAGTCTAGGAGAAAGGGGTATTTCAACCAACAACATACTATTCTCCTCCAAGATGATGAGGAGGTATTTTCATGTATAACACATTTAAGAATATATCACAAATCAAATTGATAACTTAATATTTGTAAACAAATTTAACGGTAATTTACAACATTCACAAAAAATATAGCCGTCTCCTCATATATAACAATTCTCCGTAAAAAAATCATTGACAATAATAATTCCCTATCAAAATAATGTTTATAATTTTCAATATATACATCAAAAATAACAAGATAAAAATGATAATATTCATCTTCATATTTAATCAAATCAACTAAAATTAACTATATGATTACCAAATAAAAATGTTTCATAGATATCATTATTCTAAGGTAAATTCACAACATCCATAAAAAAATAGGAATCTCATCATACACAATAATTCTTCATAAAAAAAAATTAAAAAAATTCAACATATTCATAAGGTAAGAACATAGTACTGATAGTATCATCATCGTTATTAGAATCAACTAAAATTCAAATGTATGATTACCATATTAGTGCATCCCAACTAAATATAAAAAATAACGCATGGCTAGCTAGCACCATGAAAATCATAGTCAAGAACATCCTCATGATCATTTCCATGATCATCATCCTGACCATCCTGATAATATCATCCACATAATCACCACCAAGCCATCGCGATCCTCCTCATAATCTTCGTGGTCATTACCTATATCATTCTAGAAGAAAAAATCAATATTACATGCTAGTACTAATTCTATATCACAATGAATATTTTTATTACAATGCTAACCATAAAATGAGGTAGGACATAATAAGGTTTAATAGTGCTAAAAAATAAAATACAAATATGGTATAAGATATATCGGAGATCCAACTAAGATTACACTTGTAATTCACATTAAGTAGAAGAAGCATTTTTTAATGCATATGAAGTAGGGACCCGTTTGTTCTTCATATTATATTGTGAATCTTTCTTATGATGTCCATGCAGGATTGGTAAATTAAGAGTTATTGGAAGCTTTATTTCAAGTTACAATTATAATTTAGATTAGAAATATAAGAAATTTTAACAAAAAAATAATGTTACATGAAAAAGTAAATTGTTTTTGATGAAAAATAAGTCACATACAATATGAAAGTCACATGAAATATTGAGTTGTTTTTAATGCATGTACTTTTCTCAATGATAAAATGGGTCCTAATGTTCATTCAAGAACAAACGATCACAAATAATAACTTCATTTTATCCATTATCACACTTAATCCATTATACCTAGTGGCAACAATGATTCCATTTAAATTTCTTTGAACTCCCTAAATATAATGCAAAAGATAAAACTCCATGACCAAGACCACGAATGCAACCCCCGCCCCTTGCCTCATCCACCATCAGAGACAATGAACTTGGAGTTATGACCACAATAGCAACCCTCCCTTGCCTCGTGTCCACCAGCAAAGGCATTGAGCTTGGAATTAAGAGTAATCATGTTTTATTTTCTCTAATTAATCTCCAAGGAATCAAAACTTGATCAATATATCAAGGACTCCATCAAGCAATAGATATATCACAGACGAAGCTCAATAGGCTTTGCCAAAAGAGTGTGAAATAACACTTATCTCTGTTTTATGAAATAACTCAAGTGAGTGGAATGAATGGTGGGAAACACTTACGAGGGAAAGGAATATTTTTGGTCCGTCCTTATTTCTATTACTATTTTTGCTTCTTAGAATGGAGGGAAGCGTTTAAAAAAGTTCTAAAAAATATTTTAAATTAAAAAAATATTTGCTTATGTTTAGTTTTTTTTTAATATATATTTAGTTTTAGTATTTTTTATTTTCTAAAAAAATATATTTATTTTTTTGGTATATTTTTATAGCAAAAAATACATTTTATTTTTATAAAAATGGATTTTAAACATCATTCATGCTAAATTTGTGACTTTATGATAGAATTTTAAATTACATATAAAAAAAAGTAACTTAGTGCCATGTGTTGTGTCGCTCAGATGGGTATTATACATCTCTTCCTCCTTGCTAAGCTATATAATGTTCTTGGGTTTTCTTAATGCAATAAAATTAATTTTTCTCTTAATTATATCTTAAGATGTTCAACTTGAACCTAATCAAACTATAAAGTTAAAATAGGTTTGCCTTTGTCCTTTGTAGATCTTTGTCCCCATTAATCTTGGTCTTAATAGATTAATTATCTTATGGTGGCTGTTAGCACCTAAATCCGCCTTAGGCTGAAGGAAGGAAAAATTTAGGGTAGATCAGACGGGTTATTTCTCACCTACTACATAGCCCATTTACCCCACATGAACTGAAAATCCATAACCCACGAAAAAACACCATTAATTGACCTATGCCTGTTTGATACATCAGTAAACCTGCCCGCTATTTAATAAAAGTGATATGAACCTTATAAATCCACCTAAAAGATCAAAAAAAAGTTCATTCTCAAAATAAAATCGAGAACATCTAGAGTGTACATGCTTTCATCCATAGGATGCTAAGTGTCCACGATCAATTGGAAGTTCTATTCTATCTGTACTATTCATTTGCAGATAATATCCACATTATTTACAAACACTTTGATTCTCTCTCAAGAATCTGAGATATAGCAAGTTCTCGCAATTATCAAATTGAGCCCATAAATTCTTGATTTTAGCGTAATCAATACATTTATTCGTTTTCTCCGTCCATTAGGCATCCTTCTATCCCGTTCCACCGAATTTTTTGTAATGGAGTTATTTACCTTGTCTTCGAACCACTCCAACCACAAACCAAGCTCTGTCTAGTAGCTAGCCCTACCAGAACAGGAGAGGGCTCTCTCCGAGTCACACTCAGTGAATAGATAAATGAAATGTCCTGAGATGACTTACAGCGAAATATTTATCTTAGGCTAGTAAGTGAATATGGATACAAGAAGTGATTTTTATGAATGATTGTGTTTCTAGGATGGTATGGGACCAATGGACCTCAATGAACAGAGAACTTAATACAAAGGCACAGATTACTTCATGAGGCAAGAAAGGCGGAAAGCCTAGCAATTTAGTTTAAGATAGTGCGGAATGGAGAGATTGATTAAGAGGGTGAAAAGGGCATGGACAACATGAATCCTTTTCAACAGAAGAATGAACACTGAACATGAAATTTTTCCACAGGTAGAGCAATAAAATTGAATTCTACCTTATCCAACTTAGAAAATTTCACTCGAAGTGAATATGAAATTAACTATGAAACATAACAAGATACATATGAAACATAAGAGACACATTTGCTACACTCACAACCACATGAATCTCATGAAACAGAGCCGCTGCCTTTCATTAATTCTCTGTAAAAAATATACAATGAAGAAACATAGTTTCTTTCCCACAGTCTCCCAGAAGTTACAAGCCAACCAACCCTTTGCAAATAGTTTGCATACAATATACAGAATGTGCCATGAAGAGATAGAACGCCCAAGGGTTGGGGAGTTACTCGAATCATTACAAAATGAAGGTGGAGAGCCAAACATTAGCTACAGGTGCAGCGCCACAAACATGATAAATGGCTTGGGTGACCCTTTGCCTTCCTTTGCCACTTGGATAGATGTCCATATGGAGTGAAAATACTTTAAATGCCATCTTCGGTGTCAAAAAAGTGAAGCGTAGATGAGAGGGCCCACTCATGATAAGTCGCGAATTGAAATTTCACGAAACATAGGCAAATTGGGCCTTTTTTCCTATATGCGCCGTGCCATTTTCTATATGTGCCGCGCCACTTTGGGGCCAGTTTTGAGGCATTGCAGGAGTCAAAAATGTGCCCAAGTGTGCTTGTTGGAAAGCCTGTCCTGTCTACTTTCCAACCAAAGTGGAATTTTTGAATTTGGAGCTCATTTGCCCCTCCAAATCTTCATTCTCCCATGACTGCTTCCTGTTTGTCAAAATAGGGGCAGTGAGGCCATTTTTGGGTGTTTTTGACCTCCTGGAGACTCAAATCATGCCTAGATTTCTTGCTCGAGTGCCAGTAGTCATGATTTTGCATTCTAAATCCAAAAATGCAAACCATTTCTCAGTTGGAGCTCCCAATCCTACGCACCGCGCCGGTGGCGCGACGCACAGGGAGAAAAAACCTGTGTTTGTGCCAAAAAATTTCCATGTGACCAAAATTGTCCCAAATTTCTTGAAATTTGGGCTGGAGGTTCTCTAAGAGGCGCTATGCTGGGCCACATAAGCTTCAGCCAAGATTCGAAGCCGATCTTGCTCTTTTGCCTCTTTTGTTGCTCTGCTCAATTTGGCCTTCAAGCTCCTTATCTGGGTCTTTGCACTCATGTTCTGTGCCCTGTAATGACAAGCCATCCTCCTCAGTATGGTTTTGTCTCTATTGGCCTTCTCCAACAGTCTCTCCAGGTGGATATTGATCTGCTCTAACCAGGACTCACGGTCGTTGTTTATCTCTTGCTCCAAGGTAGTGAGCTCGATCCTCCTTTGTTGGGCAGCTTGTCGATTCTCACGGATGCTTTGCAGCTCCATGATTGCCTGCTGGTCCTCAAACTGCTTGTTCCTCTGCTCCAAATACTTGATGATCCATCTGGCCCTCTCCACATTGAGTGACAAGTCTTGGATCTCCATGTTCTGCTCCTGAATGGTCATCCTAAGTTGGGCATTCTCCGTCTCTGCCTCATCATCTTGAATGAGGATGAGATTGGTCTCCTGTTCACCTGATGACCCCTCATCATGCACGAGCCTCTTGCCCTTTTCCAGTACCTGTGTTGTTGATGCCGGAAGCGAGGCCCCTTCCACCCTGGGTGGAGATAACACTCGCTTTGCTGCTGCAAACAAGTGCCTACTGCCTCTCTGATATGTAACAAAAACTGGCATGGTAGTGGTCTCATGGTGCTCATACTG
>APFE030966683.1:2121-66520 GCA_000404065.3 Pinus taeda
GTTTCCCCCTCGAAGAGGCTGAATTCTAAGGCGTTGATCCATCTTTTCTATCTTTTTCTTGAGCTGGTTTCATAACATGGAGACCCCATGTACGTGGGTTTTAGTAACTTTTGTTTACCTATAAATTTTTGGAGAGAGTTTCCATATATTTGCAAGAGTAAGAGGAAGAATAAAATATTTTATACTACCACGAGGATTTTTCCTTATTGCATCTCCTAGAACTCCAAGAGATGAAAATAATCCTAGACCAAATTAATTGTTTTGGACATAAAAAATCTTGACATGGATCCATGATACTTGTAGGAACGTGAAATGTGGAAATAACATCAAAGTAAATTTAAAAACCCCACAACAAAAGAGAAATTAAGGTAAGGATATGGGTATAAATTTACCAAGGAGGAAAACCAAAGTCATGTTAAGGCTTGAATTTGACTATATTAAGACATGGACAATCATCCAAGAAATACTACATGATTTTTATTTTCTTGTTGGAAGGGTAAAATTATCCATTGTTATAGTAGGGTTACACTGAACATGCCAAGCTTAATTAACTACTAGTGTAGCAACATGATTAATGATTGATGGGGGGACTTGGCAGGATAGTTGCCCTAACCATCACATAAGCTAATTACATTATCGATCATCTTAGGCCAGATCTCCACTGTCGAAATATTACTTTTGGATACGGTTTGTGTAGACATTTTCGACCACGAGCCACAAAACGCATATCCACATGTAGTTATCCTATGTGGAAACAATTGTGGATTGTGATCAGATGAGCATATATGTGTGTCTCTGTGTGTGTGTAGAACTTGTGATCTTAACCATGACATAATAACTATGATGATTGTGTGAAACACTAAGAGAACCCCATAATATTATTATAAACATATAAGTGTTAGTGACACATGAAATAATCTAATAGACTTAAAGCGAGGTGCTAACATTGTTAAATTTAGTGGCAAACAAAATTGCATGAAGAACAAATGATAGGATATATGGGTAAATAATTAATTAAACCTCAAACGATATAAGTGTTTATATTTATAGACTTATATATATACATATGGGAGGATCTATTTAAATATAAAGAACATTTCTTGATGTCATAACTAAAGAGCAAGGTGTCTTAAGTCTTGATTCACCGAGACATATTTTTTGACCCCAAAAATTAAGTAGAGAATTTCCATAGTGGGTATGTACGCAATAAATATTTGAAAGGAACATTATGGGAACTAAATAACGTTTATAAATGTTAATGATATCTTGAAAAGTGCAGGATTTGGAAACTCACAAGGTATCTAAATGCAATGATAATTATGTATTGTGAAAGGAATTTACCTTTAAAAACAATATTTCGCTATGATGAATTTGTACGACATTTATAGATTTTTGTTCCGCATAAAGATGGGACAGATATTATAGTTGCATTGCGACATTGGATATATTATAATGTAATGTAACATTGTCACAATGTTTGTCACATTCCAACGTTGGATAGAGTTTTCTATCATTCTCACAACACAATATTAATATTATTATTATTCATCAACTTTATTAATATTAATATTTGTTATTATTAATCATTTTTTAATTTTGATTTTGACCAACCAAGTATGACCTTAGTTGACTAGGGTTGACAATGTTTGACTTTGGTCAAACATGGATGATTATAATTGAGTATTGTTGATTTACGTTGACTGAGGGCAACTATGAGTGAATAAGGTTGACTATTTTTAAATATGGTAAACATAGGGTTGACCAAGTTTGATTATGACCATCTATTTAAATAATGACTATAAATGTTGAATTTGTTTAACTATGTTGACTAATGTGGTTGTCTATGTTTGACTATTAATATTAATGAAAATAGTGATAGGAAATTATGTTTGATTAAAATTGAAGAGTGTTGAATGTCAAACATATAGAAATGTAGTTGAACATAGTCAACCACATAAGTATATTTAACTATTTTTTAATGTTGTAATGTGACATTGGATATATTGCAATGTAATGTAACATTGCGGCAATCATTGTCACATTGCAACAATATTGCGTAGTTGGAAATTGGATAGAAGTTTGTAAAATTCCAATATCAAAACATGTTTGATTATTAATATTAACCGATAATATTAATAGGCGATTATGTTTGACCAAAGTTGAAGAATGTTGACTATCAAACATAGTCAAATATAGTTGAACATAGTCAATAGCATTAGTAAATGTGGTTGATTAATTTTGTAATGTCACTTTGCGACGTTCGATAAATTGCAATGTAATGTAACATTGTGACAATTTTTGTCATATTGTGATGTTTGATAGATTCCATTTCAATGTCACAATACTATTATTATTATTATCAATCAACTTTATTAATATTAATATAATTATTATTAAACATTTTTAAACCTTTATTTTGACTGACCAAGGATGACCTTAGTTGACTAAGGTTGATAATGTTTGATTTCAGTAAACCACGACTGACTATAATTGAATATGATTAAGCTACTTTGATTGGGGACAACTATATGTAAACAACATTGATTGTTGTTAAATATAGTAAACATAATGTTGACCAAGTTTGATTATGGTCAACTATTTAAACAATGCCTATAAAGATTAACTTTGTTTCAATATGTCGAGTAATGTGGTTGACTATGCTTGACTAATAATATTAATCAATAATAATAATAGGGAAGTATACTTGACCGAAGTTGAAGAGTATTAACTATCAAACATAATCAAACATAGTCGAACATAGTCAATCATATTAGTAAACCATTGTGTTTTAAACCATATTATTATTAAAATTATTAATCATTTTAAAAAATTGACTATGATTCACCATGGTTTGACTATGTCATCACCTTGACTCTAGGTATGTCAAGCATGATGTCTATGGTTAATTATAGGCATGTTTAACATAATGCCTATCCATAATCATGGTTGAACATGATATTAATTTTTAGACTAAATTATAAAACATTTTTACTTTATTAATGTTCGTAAATGCCAGTTGTAAATGATATTAATATCATTAAACATTTTTAAGCCTTTACTATGTTTGAGTAAAGTTGACTATGATTGACCACGATTGACTATGGTTTCCTACAATTCAAAATGGTCAACCAAGGTTGGCTAAGGATGCCTATGAGAAAACAAGGTTAACTATCTATGACAATGGTAAACATATGGTTAATTAAGGTTGACAATGGTTGACTATTTAAAATTGACTATGAAGGTTGACTACAAATGTTAAATATGTTTGACTATGTCATCGTGTTGACTTCGTATATGTATCTATGGTTAATTATAGATATGTTAAACATAATTCCTATCATTAATTTATGGTTGGAACATGATTTCATATTGACTATTTGACAGTAATCATAGATAATGAGTATTATGTTTAGATAATATATATAATGTGTTAATTAAATAATTATATATTATGAATATGGTATTATATTATTATAAAATAATTAGGTTTATATATTATTAGTTATTGATTATTATAAAATATGAAACTTTAATATATAATATTATTAATAATATCAATATTTATAATATATGAAATTATTAATATTAACCTTAATCTAAATAATTAAAATTAATTACTTATTAAATTATATCATATTATTGTTAACGTTAGTAATTATTTAGTATCGAGTTAATATTAAACATCCAAAGGCTCAACATAAATAATTTGATATAATGAAATACTAATTTAATACTATAATAATAATATTAATACCAAGACTATTGGACTCTGTGATGATTGTGCTATTATACCATGCCTAAAAAAATTGAATGTTTAGAAGGAAATATTGACACCTCTCTTATCCAATCGGTGAATCCATATTTTAGTATATGTTAGACATTAGTACAAAGTAAAAACAAAGAAGAAAGTGAGGGTCGAGGTTAGGGTTTCATGCTTATAGAATGAGCATTCAAGATCATAAGACCACCATTGAATGCAAGAGGCGTTTCATTGTATTTTGATGTTTTTCAGATTAGCGGGTCATTTAGTTTCTTCTAAAACCCATGCACTACTACAAAATAAAACCCCCTCTATGTTGATCTCTCTCTCTATCCAACCTCATCTACTCTACTCTACCATGGAACAAAATGCACCCAAATAGAATGAAAGAATTTTTTTTCCTGGTGGCCCAATTATAACTTATCTTGAAAACCAACTAGGGGTTAAATTCGACCCCTTCTTAATTTCAACCCTAAATCTGAGTTAAAATTCAACCCTTTTATATTCTTCTTCATCGTTCCTAAATGGCTAGTTCATTTTCCATGAGTAGTTATGTTTTATGTGGCATCCTCTCAAATTATAGTTTTCAATCACAATAGGTCAACTTCCGGAAGACATAGATTTCATGTAAAAGTTTTGATTGAGGAAATTTGTATGTTTTGGAAAGGTATTGATATGTATATTATGGAATCTAGGTACATAGTAAGTTTATAACCACAAACAGTCATCATTTAAGGCCTCAAAATGGCTCTTGAAGCTTTTCTTCCAAGATTTTCCAAACTAGGATGACACATAAAAATGACCTACAAGTTGATTCGTCCAAATTTTCCACTACAAAAGAATCGAGGTGGATATAAATAATATAATCATCCAATCCATATTAAGGTCATTGTTTCTATTAACCCTAATAGCAACCATAATTTGATCGATGTTAAACTGGATGATTGTAAGTCCCTAAAACATATATTTAATACACAAAAGTTGAAAGTGCAAATGTTCAATTTTCTCAAGACCTAAAAGTTACTATGGATAAATATTTGTCACTCAATTTTCATGCTATAGATATGGATGTTGTCAATATTATTAATGTATCATTTGATGTAATCAATTGGTATTATATGTAATCAATTGGTATTATTAATATTAGTGTGCAAAATATGTTTATAAAGATAGGGTAGAAGAAAAGAATCAAATTATGAAATATTTTTTTACTAAATAAGAAGGACCTAAGGCTTCACATGAGGAATTCTTCGTAGGGAAGCTAATTTTAGTAACTGCAAACACATTAGATACAAGCACTAAGGTTGAGTTAGAGGAAGACCCTACATAAGCATGTGAAGCAAATATGCAAAATAGGACAAATATGAAGAAAAATATAATGAGTTATATTATTCAAACGAACCACATGTTCAAGATACAAATCACAAAAACTAATAACAAAGGTTGTTACATATGACCATCCACAACAAGTTGAGAAAAAAATAATCAAGGAAATGTTTTAAGAATTAGAAAACTTACTTTCGACCCATATGGAACCAAAAACATGTTAACAACATGGAACCAAAGGACAAATTATAATCAATATTACGATGGCAAGAAAGTGGTTGGACTGCGTGTTGACATTATAACTAGGATGGATGGATGCTCATTCTTGATACCAATTAACTACATTGCTTAGTGGATCACATTATATTGATTTTTCCCATATTTCAAGGATTAAATATGTCAAGGAAGATGAAATGTAAAATACTTAGGGAGTATAATATTGAGTACTTATCGAGCGACCCAAAGGCATAATTACTATAATATTGTCATAATCCTGGAATATGCCCTCTCTATAGTTAGAGGAAATAACGTAATAATAAGAGGCAGTGAGAATAAATCCAAAATCATACTTATGATAAACTAAATATACATCCAAAGGAAAATAGATTGAGTGGTAGCTAGTGCGTTTAATTCTGTCTCCACCCAAGTTCTATTCCTAGAACATGTTAGCATATGTAGCAAAAATTTGAACACATTGAAAATTGTAACAAGTAATTTCTATATGTTCAAAGTGTTAAGAAAAAATTAATATCTTATTATTGAGACGAATAATGGAAATTGTGGTGATTTAATCTTGGGCATTGGCTAGAACAATCCTCCAAAGTTACTGATTCTCGAGTTACCATATAGATATGTATGTATGTATGTATGTGTGTGTGTGTGTGTGTGTGTGTGTGTGTGTGTATGTGTGTGTGAGTGTGTGTGTGTGAGAGAGAGAGAGAGAGAGAAAGAGAGATCTTAGGTTGGGTGGTATGATATTGTAGCAAGAATGAATTATCTAATGATTCCTTATATAAGAAGTATGTGACAATGTTACCCTACCTTAATGGTTTCTCCACATCTTGTGATTATTCTTGTATGGATGCATTTTATATTTTTTAATTCAAAGATTTTTCTTTTATCTATCAATATTTATTATGTTATAGTTAGACTTATACCCCATTTAGTGGTAGAAGCTTCCTTCCTCTATCCACATTTACCATGGTCAAAATCCCTGAAACCTTTCCCATATATACAAAATCTCTACAACTACCATATTACCATTAAAGGTCATATACTCTTTTTTAGAGAAATTAGGTAATCGTTAAAGGGAGACAAAAGAACTTTACATTATAGTCACTTTTTTTCTCTAGTCGGGTATTAAATCAAAACATTATAAGAAATTAAAAAATATTAATTTCATATCAAGTTATGTTTTTTTTGCTTTTATAATATTGAAAAATATGTAAGAACACAAAAATTTTATGAAATAAACCTTAAGTTTGTGAAAAATCAATACATATGAAGCTAAACAATAATGTAGATTATTTCTAATGTTCAAAATAAACTTGGGAAATTTGTTTTTATGGTAATGTAATGCTAAGTCTTATTCAACATATTTCATCATAGTATGCATGATAGATAGTACCATGCAAAGGCTAGTTTAAAAGGAAGATGATTTTTAAAGAAGAGACACACTCATATTATAAAGCATTATCAAATTTTCCATTGTTAATTTTGAGATTATCAATTTTATATAGAAAAAATTCTAATTTATATATACATATATATATAGTATTTTTATTAGATTATTTCGATATTTTATTAATAAAGATAAAATAACTAGTAGACAAAATCAAATAACTGCGAGGATTGCTATGTTTAGCTAGTTGTAGTTGAGTACTCAACATATTCTTATCAACTTCGACCATATGCCTCGAGAAAGACTAATTTTGAACATTGGAGGGTACTGACTTCTTTAAGTATCATAGCGGTCTTTCTAAGCTTATTTAATGATAGTTGCAGAGTGTAATCAACCAAACCCAATATTCTAAAACAGATCTGACCATTGGAGGCGTTGGTGCTTTTTTTTGGATCAAAATGAGACGATCCTGTTCCGTTAGATTACTGATAGTCAATGAAAAGTCCTTACGTTGCAGTCGAATATGTTATCGAACATCTTGAGAAA
Organism: Pinus taeda; assembly: GCA_000404065.3. Classification (NCBI taxonomy): domain Eukaryota; kingdom Viridiplantae; phylum Streptophyta; class Pinopsida; order Pinales; family Pinaceae; genus Pinus; species Pinus taeda. The sequence goes on from APFE030966683.1 coordinate 9,375, forward strand.
CTTGTTTTGTGAAATCTTAGATATTATTAAACAACGCGAAACTATATGTTCAGGAGAATGAAAACGAAAGTTTCCGCGCACTAAGATACAATTTTGAGTGACAAATGCTTCAAACCTAAGACAGATCAATGGAAGTAGCTTGGGACTGATGATTTTTTTAACTTGCAAAGAGAGGCAAAGTTTTTTCTCAATTACAATCGTTTCTAATTGGCGTTGACACGTCGAATGGTCTACTTCCAAACGTCATGAAGCTCAATTCCATTAATTCCAAATTCTTCTGGCTGTGGCAATGCAAAATCATTTTGAATGACTGGATGTTCATTCAACTGCCAAATATCATCCTCCCACAGAGACCCATAGAAAACTTCCCTGGTCTCAACATAGCTATGCACGGCATCCAAGTACATAATATCGGGAATTGAATCTCCAACGGCATAGTTCATGATGATTCCAAGTTCTTCTGGAGTAAACTGGTCTATGAAAAAATCAAACTCTGCGCGACCATCGTCGTAACATGTGAAGTCTCCTATATCAGAAGTCACCAAGGTCACTTGAGAGCTCCTGTCTGCAGTTAATTCGCCTTGCTTTCTTGAATCCATCTGATCAGCACTGCCCTCCTCCTCAACGCTGGAGTCGATATTATGATCTGATTGGGTCTTCAACCCAATATCATTTTCCAGAAAATTTATATCCCCAACGATACCAACGTTCCTCTCTTCTGGACTACAAATATTGGCTTGCAGACTATCGATCTTGTCGGGCAACGGCATGAGATCACTGCCATTCGCTAAGGTTAATCCGCCATTGATTCGCTTCGCGTCTGTGAAAGCCAAACCCCCATTCCAATACTCATCTCTCCCTCGCTTGGAGGCTGCCATATTTTGCAAAGAAATACTGTGATTAAAAAACTACAGATACAACAATATAGAGTCTTGTTTGTATCATCTCAATTCCTTAGGGATTTGGCAGCTGTTGAAAAGCCCAAAACTGGTCCACGATATATAGCTCGCTGGCAGCGGAAGAGTCACAAGAGATCCCGCCAAGAAGCGGAGGTGGAAGCTTCCCCAACAAATCCAACCTAACCCAATGCTCTGTGTTTAAAAGCATTTTCCTTTTTCCGGCTTTGTTGAAATTGCATCCGTAGAATCCGCGTAAAGTCAATGCAGTGGCCAAAGGACTGAAGCTGAGGTAAAACGGCATTCGTAGGAGCCGCGTCCAACAAACGCGTGGCCAACATCACGACGGCTACACAAGTTCATTTTCATTCTTGACCACTCTTTTCAGTCATGCAGATCTAAACCTCCTCTATACGATGCAAGACGCGGTGCGTTTCCCTTTCGCATGAACCTGCACAAAGATGGCGACAACTTTGGCATCCTTTTTATGTACTTCGTGGAAACTGCAATCCAACGCGTGGTCCAGATGACGGTGCGCAAGCGCGTTCAGAAAAGTAAAAGTACAATGTCAATGCTGTCCTATACTTTTCTCGTGATTTTTGTAGGTTGATGGGTATTTTTCATTTGAATGTAATGTTGGTGGTTTAATCTTTCTTTTTAATCCAAATTTTATGATAAATGAAGGATGTTTGATAAAAAAAAATTGTTTTAAATTTCAAATATTAAACCACTTTTATTTTTTAATTTATGTTTATTTTTCATATTTATGTGAGTAATATAAAATTATTATACAAATGATCAATAACAAAATATATAATTATATAAATAAATAAATTTATAAAATTAATAATTAAGCTAAATTAATAATGAATTTTTTTTTTAACCACATTTAGATGGGTATACCATATTTAAACTTCTAAGTTAAACTTTTAACTCTAATTTGATTTAATTATAGGGCTTTTCTTTTAAGAACTTAATCATCTCTTATCGAATAATATTAAATTGATTTAATAAATTAATAATTATGAAATTATTATTGGGATAAAAATTTAATCATAAAGCTACTTTTTAATAAGTCAATCTCTAACAAATAAGATATATAATTATTATATATAATTACTTTACATTAATTCCATAATATTAAAATTCAATATCTTATTTTTAATTATTCCTTAACAACTATTCTCAACTAAATATAGAATATTTTAATGAAATAACTCCTTACCATTAATTCCATGACAATTAATTTCTTTACATATTTGGGCAATGTTGCATCCTTACTATTTATTCTTTATGATCGATTGATTTCTTACCTAATTTTCAGGGTAAATAGTATTGGTTGATTCGAAAAGTAGACCAAATCTTAACAATGTGATTAATTAGAAAAAACTTTCGTCTACATTATAAAATCACAAAAAATTTTAAATTTAACACATTTATTTATATAATATTATACCAATTTAATATTTTTTAATATTTAAAATATACCCATTAATTTCCTTTTTATAATTACTCATATCCTTATTTCTTTGCATATGCAATCTAATTTCTTTGATAATGAATTCCTTTTATATCAATATTGTAAGAATATCCCTAAGTCCACTTAATTTAACTTTACTGCAAATTCCAAAATATTTTGAGAATATATAATCAAACTAAAAATGGCACTCCAATAGTCACATGTACCCTGGAAATAAAAAGAATACTATATGTATTTAAACTTATCTCCACCCGAGCCATACAAACAATATTAACAATTTATATGTACTATATTAACCATTTATACGTACCCTGTATATAAAAATAATATTTCATGTATTTATATTTATCTTCACCCGAGCCCTACAAACAATATTAACAATTTATACGTACCCCGTAAATAAAAAGAATACATTATGTATTTATATTTGTCTTCACCCGAGCCATACAAAGAATATTAACAATTTATAGATTGAAAAATACGTTATAAACCTTGAGGTTAACTGGTTTTTAACTTCTGTTTCATTGTTCTCACATTTGCGAAGTTAGAAATTTAATTATTACATATTTGTATTTATATTTATCTTCACCCACACCATACCAACAATCTTAAGAATTTGTATATTGAAAAATATGCTATATAGCATTGTGTTAAATTTTTAATTTATTCTTACACTTTGGAATGTTAGGAATCTAATTCTTAAAACTTATGATAAACGGTAAATATTTAAGATATAAGAAATTTAAATGTTTATAAAATAGAAAGATTCATTACACTTTGGAATGTTAGGAATCTAATTCTTAAAATTTATGATAAATCTTAAATATTTAAGATATAAGAAATTTGAGTACTTATAAAATAGAAAGAGCTATTAAATTTTGAAGGATTAGATGTGGAAGGTTATACAATTTTATATATATGTGTTTGAGTTAATGGAAGATAATGAATTTTAAAAGTTTTGAGTTCACGGAAAGCAATGAATTTTGGAGTTATTCATTTCTACATTTATTTAGGTTTCAATTAAGGGGATATCTACATTAACTTGTATTTTGAATAATTTTGTACTTTTAAAACTACCATTTGTTGTAGGTTCTTTCACTGCTATTAGCAATGTTCAATGGATTTGGGTGCAATTTTTCATCATCTCATTTCTCTATTGCATGAGTATTTCCTTGAGCAACAACTTGGTAGGATCTCTTACTTCATCATATCCTTTTTCTTTTTCTATGGGAGTCCACTTGGGTTAACAAGAGTGTGATCATTCCCATGAGAAACTAGCTCAAGACAAAATATTTGTATCCTAAACTCATCGAGGACATGCACCAAGAAATTACAAACAACATATTTCTCTTATATCACTAATATGTGTTGTACAACGAACAAAGTGAAAATTGGGAAAGGAAATGAAACACACCCATAGATAAATATAGAAGAGAGCACAATAATGTATGAGAACCCAAATTTTATTAATATATAAAATAGCATAATATTGTAGAGTATAGACTAGGTAGAATGGTGGTAGTTATCTCCAGAGAGAGAAAGAGAGAGAGAGAAAAATGGGAGTTACACAAAACATTTCACAAGAGCATGAAAGAATGAAATTTTAATATAAAGAAAGAACCATAGAGGTCTAAAATTTTAACCCTATAAGTTGAAGCAGAGTTATAAATTTTGCACACATTCTTTGTTTACAGCACAGAGCAACTTATTGGAAAGACCTATCCAAGCATGAAAACTTTTGGATGGGTCTAGGACATGCCACGGGACCCTTAGCCCCTTGAATGGCCAAGAAAAATCATTTAGGACCTTAAAATGGCCCTAGAAGTTTCAATCCCAAAAGAACCCAAAAAAATTGCTTAGAAGATACATGATTAGTGGATTAGGGAAATAGATGGTGGTCACCAATATCCATCTATATCACTTGTGGAAAATTAGTCATAGAAGAGAATTACGAAACTTAGGATGGATAATGTTGGAAAATTTTATGGGAATGAATTTGATGAATTCGTAAGAAGAGTAATATGGCAAGGTAGGACAATTTGTTGAAAGGATGAAGAAAATACTAATAGAAAAATAAAGGAGCATGCTCAGTGGTGTTGAATTAGGGCAAGGATTCTAGGAAGGGGCAATGGATACCACCTGTTACTTGATAAATAGATCACCCTGATTAGTGTTGGATGATAAGACTTCACATTAGATATGGCCTAGTAAGAACCTATCTCTTAAACATATCAAAATATTTACATGTGATGCTTATGTACACATTCCAAAGGAAAATAGGAACAAGTTGGATAATAAAGTTGGTAAGTATATCTTTATTGGTTGTAAAGATGGTTTGAAAGGATATAAGGTTTGGAACCCATAAATTAGGAAGGTTGTGTATAGTCAAGATGTTGTATTTAGAGAAATCAAATATGTTCTCAAATAGGAAGTCCCACCAAGGAAGAAAGAACCAAATAATGTAGAGTTTGAAGTGAAGGATGGTGAATCAAGGTTTATAGAAGAATATGAATTATAAGGAGAAGAGACACATAATTTGGTATTGAGTAGATCAGTTCGGAAAATAATTCAACTAGAAAGGTATACTCCACTTGATTTCCTTTAAATTTTTTCTTTGTTTAGCACTAATGATGACTCTATAACTATTAGAGAGGAAGAAGACTCACATAATGGAAAACCAATAATACCTCTATCAAGGAATAATTTATCTTGTATTTCGGACAACTTAATGAAAACATTGGGATTCTATGTATTAGGAGAAGGATACTTGATTTTTCTCTATTATCAAGACCATGATAAGTTAGTAGTATGAAAATTTAATCCATATGGCATGTAATATATATTGTTAAACATTTGTTGCAAAAAGCGGTATACAAAATAGTGGATTATTGTGGGAAATCCACTGTTGAAGTCTTGTAATGGTATCTATGTTAAAAAGCACTATGTTTAAGTCACAAAGATATGTGGTTCTTTGCGCATCTTGTATTATGTTGTGGTATGGTGTGTTCCTTTTCTTTATATGCATAGATTACATAGATTATTTTCTTATCATACCTAATATTTGATTGGAAAATGTTAGCATCCATAGTGGTTTGCAGAGGCTTCATGGATGGAGTCAACCATAGTACCAATAATATTATTTTCACCATTTGGGTGATATTCTAACCCACTAACAAATTGGTGAGTTATGGGGGAATAATCCTTTGCCCTACAATTAACAAGTAATAGTGGGCCAAGGATTACTCCCCCATAATGCAATGTAGTCATGAATCTCTTAATAAAGGCTATTTCCCTTTTAATATTCCATTTTTTTTGTTATGATAGAATCCAAAATTTTGGTATCACAATTGAACCATTTATCTCCCATGAGAAATCTTATGTTACTTCATCGGTAGTTGTGAGTACATCTCCTTAAACAATCATTTAATTACATTATCTATCGACACATACCAAGGGGGTATTGTATGTTAGATAATTCCTTAGCCAATTATGTTTTAGGTTAGCATTTATCTCATTAAATCAACATCATTAAAAATGCATGCATGTACGTCAATAAACATATGGGTCAACAATCAAATCATTTGTCACCATAAGTAGCCACAAAACTATATATAACATGATATATATATATTATATATATATATATATATATATATATATTATATATATTTTATATATTTATTATATAGATAGATAGATATATACATATATATATACATGTATATTACATATATATATACATATAATTATATATATATACATATATCTATATATATATTAGATATATATCTATATATAATATATATAGATAGATAATATATACATTATATATACATTATATATATACATATATCATATATATATACATATATCTAATATATATAGATATATATTATATATATATATATATTATATATATATATATATCTATATTATATATATATAGATAGATAGATATATACATATTAATATACTATATATATACATATATACATATATATTATATATATATATATATATATTATAGATATAATATATATATATATATACATATAAAAAATAAATAAATATATATATAATATTATATATATATTATATATATATATATATATATATATATATAATATTATATATATATTTATATGGAGAGAGAGAGAGAGAGAGAGAGAGATGCTACACCATTTACCAAAATTAGTCCATTGCCAAGACTAGGCACTTAGATCCAAGCTTCCAGCCCACACACAAGATGCAGAAACTATATCTCCCATTGGGAATACAAGAAAACCTTCTAGGAGGGGATAAAATGGGCATTAGTCCTCATGCTAATAATAACATACAACAAGTCAAGCTACATGTCTTAAGAGGCAACCAAGACAGCTAGGTACATCAATTATCTATCATCGTAGATATCAATGAACCTTGTCAATCCACTCTTGGAGTTACACCATGGTGATACCTTATAACTTTCTCATCACCTCGCATAGTTCTTTTTTATTTTCACCCTTAGTATCCTCCTCCATGTCTCTATGAATGGGTGCAATGTGACAATGACATAATGATTATCCAAGGAATATGATACTAGACACATATATGAAATAATTAAAAATTGGAAACATTACATAATCCAAGATAAATTACATATGCAAAAAACACCAAAAACCTATAAAATTTAAAAATATCCAAAAAAATTACATACTAAAGTCACTCCACTACTCATGATGTGGTATTGCCAGTTCTTGGTTGTAGTGGAAGTTAATCCCAAAATATTCATGGTTTTCAATCATAACATATTGGGCCTTAAACCAATCAAAGGAGTCCTAATTAAACTAATGGAAAATTTCTCCAACACTTAAATAAGCCACCAAATTGGTCCAACGGGTCCTGCATGGCTTAGATGGGCCATTGAAAAATGTTGATACTCATAGCCTCATAACTAGTAGTCACTCAAAAAATAAGTATACTAGTATACTCTTATAATTGAATTGATTTTATTTCCCTCTGCAATGTTTTCTTAGATGGCATTTCAAGTTTTTCAATTGAATGAAACTCTAATTGAAAATGCTTTATTTTAGATATGGCACTACTATATCTACTTGAACCTTAGATTCTTGGTGGGGGCCTATAGATCCTATTACTTGAGTGGTGGAAAACATGATGGTATGGAGAGTCACATCTATCACCTACTTTATTTGGAGCTCTTTAAATCTTTTTTGAGCTTGTTGTTGACATAACTATATAATCTAATTATCCTTAATCTGCTCTCCCCGTCCTTGGCCACCTAATACTACTATAAACGCCCCTTTCCTTGATAGTCTAGTAAATAAATAAATATCCTCAATAATGAGTGTAAATGTTTAATTTTACATTGTGAACTATTGTTTATTGGGATCCCACATCCCAATTAGCCTATGCAATAAGGGAGCTTTTCCATTCTAGTTTTGGTTTATGTCAAAGAGCGACTAGGTCATCCACTTCATGTTCCTTCTCCTTCCACTTGATTGTTTTGGTTGCTATTTCTACAAAAATAATGATAAAAATTATTACTTATGTCCTTTAAAATAAAACTTAAAAAATTATGAAAAAATGGCATGAGATCTAAGGGTTATGATAAAATATCTTTGGGTCCACCTTAATAGAGTGATCATCACTTTTCAATTTAAAATAGAGCAATGAACAACTCCTTAGTCAAGCTCTCAAAGGAAATTGATGTCCCATCGAGATAAATTTGTGGGTAGAACTAAAAACAAAATACATGAAAAGAAAGAGGAAGCGTAGTTCTTTTACCTAGAACACATGGTGTTAAAAATGATATCCCATATTTCCTAGGATTTATAGTTGAAAATTTGATAGACAGGTTTTTTATTGCAACAAGGTTAGAACTCTAAAATACAATGTGAAAATGAACTCATTTTACCCCAGATTGGATTTTTACCATGGGAAGTCACTAGAGAAGCCATGTTCACACTTGGGTTTAGTATGTATCACTTGCCAATTCATTCTTAATGCTTTGTTATCCCCTCCTTATGAGTTTCATGTGTATTAACATCAAATTGGAAATCTAAATTGATTGTTCCATAGGGATATGTTTCAATAGCATTAGTTATTGGTGAGATACACTAAAATCAACTACATATATTCAATCTAATGTAACATATGTCCACTAAAATATTTCCTTGTGATGCAAAGGAATAATAGAAGAAACACAATGAATATCATATATTTCGACTAAAATGGCATATAAAGGATGAGATCATGAAAGGATCAATATGGCTTGAAAGATGCAAGATAGGTTTATGTAAAAAATAGTTTTAAATGGTTGAATATGAACATGAAAATAAATACCAACATGTTGGCACTAATTTTAATGTTAACATATGCAGTTAATGCTATATTACACCTTTTATTATGTAATTAAATGTAATCCATTCAAATAGGGTAACAACATATGGACATGAAATTTCTATAAAATCTAGACTTTAAGATAATCCTAACCATATTTACCATAAAATTAAAGAAGAAAGATCAATTATAACGATAAACACCTCTTGGACTAGTGCATTTCTCTTGTTGGGCAATGGAGTCAATTAGGGAAAGTTTAATGATTGAGGGCCTTAGATGATAATCTAGGTGGATATAGGTGGTCATCCAACCCTTCCTCACGATTAATGATTATATACCTTTTTGGTAGTTTTCTATGGTTCTTCAGGTCCCAAAATTTCAAGGTCATTATGAGGACCCAAATAATGTATTTTGGTGATTTGGGGGATGAGGGGTTGCATGGCATGCCTTGGTCCTGGCCAAAATTTATAATATTTTGATACTTCTTTCTAGTTAGATACGATGTGCCCCCATATGGATATTTAATGCAAAATTTATGACTTTGAGAAGTTGATGTACCAACTAACCATGTTGGGGCTCAAAACCCTTTTGGAACTTCATCTTCTAGGGTTATGGCTGTATAGGCCCCAATTCTTTCTTTATTTTAAAATACCATTCTTTTTAAAATGCATGTAACCACCATCCATGTCCCTTCATAGATAATTCCCACCACTATAACCAATTTTTTTCTACAATATTATGCTATTTTACTTATCAATAGAATTTGGTCTCTTACTATATTATTGTTCTCTGTACTATGCCTCTCTATGTGTGCTTAATCTGCTTTCCTTCTTTCAGCTCATTCCTTGTAAGACACATATTAGTGTTATTGGAAGAATCTACCCCTTGTTGTTTCTTAGTGCATGTCCCAAATGACATCATGCTACAAAGAGTTGGATCTCGAGATAATTATTTTCTTCTAGAAAGTCCTTTATTCTCATTAATGGTTGGTGAAAGCACTAATTGAAGCTTATATAAACACCTTATTATTTATGCAATCTATTTAGGCTCAATGGGTCTTTGGTCACCTATCTTGCATTTTATGCAATTTAAGAATGTCATGTATGGAAAAGGGAAAACAACTAATGGTAGTGTTAATCAATTAATAATTGACAGAGAACTTCCAAGTATAATTATTTGATAGTTGTTTCTATAGATGGAGCTTCAACAATAATTGGACATGAAAATGGATTTGTTTCAATTTTGAAAAACAACATTCCAAATCTTATTACAACTCATTTTGTAGCTCATAGTAAGTTTCTATTAATAGTAAATGCTTCTAAGAAAGTACCCAAACTATTATATGTTGGAAAAAAAACACGAACAAAGTGTATTCATGGGTTGAAAGCTCACGAAATAGAAGTAATGAAATTAATGATTTTCTAAAAGTCATGAAAATTGATGTTCTTGATGTTTTAAAAATGGATTAAGTGAGATGATTATCTAGGGGAAAAGTTAGTATAAGGCTTGTAACCCTTATGCCAACAATTTTATCTTTTCCGAAAAATGAAAGGAAAAATTCATCGTAGTATGATAAGATATGAAGTTAACCCATTCAATTTTATTTTTATATCTTCGATCTAGGTGTATTCAACCAATTGAAAACTAATTTTCAAAAAACTAATGTAGACATTGCAAATATTGGATTAGCTCCTGAAGTAACTATAAGTACATTGTCTACATGTTTTTTTAGAAAAGAAACATTTGTAAAGTGCACAAAGTATATTTCAAAAATTTTAAGTGGCTCTTAATATGAATATATTGAAATTAAAAAGTAAAGGGTAGTCATAGGTAAAAATGAGTTATAATACATATGTATCATAGTTATAAAGATTGACAATATCGATGAAAGGAAATAAACTATGAAACCTCATATTTGAGTTGTAGAAGAGAATTGTCAACAACTCATATAAGGTTATAGTAAGTATCTCATAGACTCTTTGAATAAAATATTTCCATATGTTCATCATTTTTATGCAACAAAATTGTTCATTCCTTGCATTTGTTGAAAAGAGAGTCATATTCATGAGAAAAGTTCAAAGAGTTAGCTTTTAAAAATTTTAAACTTTTTCAATATTTTCAACAAACCATATCAAAGGATGATGGATTTGTACCTTTATTTAATGAAAAAGAATGTAAAAGAGAGATACACCCTTTTCATTGATTCATTAAGTTTGGCTTGTGAGGGGTTCTCCATAAAAGAAGCATGGAAGGCGCTTCATGACATAAAATAACAGCACAAAACTTATATTTTATATGATGAAATTATGGCAAGCTATAGATAATATTCGTGTAAGTATAGTGGATTATGTAAGGGGGTTTTTTAAACAGCACATACTCAAGGACATTAGAAAATCAAGGCTAAGATTGGATACACTAGATGCATTAATGAGAATATATTTAAATAGATGTAAATTATCCAATATTGATTGGAATGTAATATATGGGATATGGAGAAATACAATGTAAAGAAAGAGCGATTGAGTTATGAGAGTTAATAAGTTACTCTTCTTAATATTTTATATGACTTGTGTTTCTTTTGCAAAATAATCATAAATGTGTATGGAATCTTCTTAGACATGCCGAGTGGTGGATTGAAGCCAAAATACCTTTATTATGTTGAGTTTTGACTTGAGAAGAAGTTAAATTTCATATTTTCAAATCAAACCATATATGTGTTTTAGGGACTTGTGCATCAAGATCTAAATAAGGTTTTGTTAAGATCCTTGAAAATGTTTGATTTCCAATGAGATGTAATTGCAACTTGAAGATGAGGACTCTCCTTATAAAAAGGTTGATCAAAATGAGGCAGCATTATTACATTACTCAATACTTTCATTATCTTTTTTCACTATAAAATTTAACATTTGAAATTACAAAGTTTTAATTATCATATAAATTAAATATAAACAATGTGTATACTTATTAAACATGTTGCTTCACATAGGTTAGATTTGGAGCATAATGGGATGGAAACTTCGTTGGATATTTTTCTGAAGCTTTAGAAAAATGTCAATTTTCATTCCACTCTTCCATTCACATTGGAACAAACATTTCTAGTTCTATATAAAATTATATTTTCTCACATAGTAATAGTTTGGTATTTAAATTACAGTCATGGTAAATGTTCTATTTTAATTACAGTACGTATTTAATTACATTTCTTTTATTGTTGTATATTTAACTTGTGGATGTGTATCAGGGCACTCAGGTTGCAAAACTGAGACCTCTTGAACAAATAAAATAACATCGGTGATGTGCACAAAGAGTCAACAGGGAAGCAGACAACATGAGGAGAAATGGAATTCTACCACACAAGTCCATAATGGGAGCAATACTAGCATCATTTTAGGAAGACAATCCTGAGGTATAGGTGCATCTGGGCAATGAGCTACGAAACACCAATATAGATATCATGGATACTTTACAAGAATTGAAGAATGAGATGGCCCAGTTACGTGCAGAGAACGAAACATTGATGCGGGAGCAAGAAAATAGTATGAAGAGTGTATCTGATAGACAGAATCATCAGCCACTAGTCCCTAGCCCAGAACATGGAAAGATGACAGGGGAACAAGAGTTTCGAACTTAGAATTTGGAAACAGAAGGTGGCAAAGAAAATCATCAAAAAAAATTAGATAATGTGTCAGATCACAAGACACAAAAAAGGCAGAAAATGGAACTTCAAGGGGAGTTTCGAAAAATAAAGCTTCCTCTCTTTGATGGTGAACAAGAAGAGCCTACGGAAGCATGGCTCATCAATATGAACAAATATTTCCAGATGTACGAATATGACCATAATCTAAAGGCTCATTTGGCCATTTTCCAGCTACAAGGGAAAGCCACCCTATGGTGGGAGGAAGTAAAAACAGTTCACGGAGAAAATGAACAAAGCATAATTTGGGAAAATTTTCAGAGATATTTTAAAGAAAAATATCTAATGAAAATATTTTATGACGAAAAAGAAAAAGAGTTTCACGATCTCCCACTGGGCCAAATGTCCATGGATGAGTTCACAAGAAAGTTTACATCATTACTTCGATATGTTCCTTACATATGTGAAGGAAAATCAAAGGTGTAGTGGTTTATCAACAATCTCTTGTTGTTCATGAAAGAATGACTGGAGTTTAACAACAATAAAACCATTGACGAAGTTATTCGTAAGGCACGGATCTGCTACCAACAAAACAAACCAAAGGGAGATATCGGAAAGAAGTGGACTGACAGAAAAGGAAATAAATTTGTTCCCAACCACAAGGGGAATAAGGGAACAAGAAACAAAGGATTGTATAAGGGTCAAACTAACCGTAATATGAATATGAATCAACCCAGATTTAAAGTACCAGGCGAAACAAGTATGAATGAGTAATTTGGTAGAACTAAAGCAGAATTAACTAATAGACCACCTGTACAGTGTTGGGGATGCGGAGGCCCGCATTATGTCAAAACCTACCCACACCACAAAGGAGTTTATCATATCTCACAAATAAAAGAAGCATCTACTATTGGAGAGGTGGCAAGAAGAATTCCTAAAATTAATGCTGCCCTTGAAGACCATTAGGCAAAATTTAAGCCAACCATGGTTGAATTTGAAGGTAAAGTTTTTGACCAAATAATATCTATTTTAATTGATCCCGAAGCCACTTTGAGTTATATTAGCCCCAATATAGTGGAACGATGTAAATTGCAAGTGATTAAGTTTAAAAATACTTGGTTAGTACAACTAGCAACAAGAGAAAAAAGGAGAGTTCTGGCCAAAGTAAGTAATTTCCCACTAATATTAGCTAATCAAACTATCATGGCAAATCTGAATGTGTTACCCCTAGGGTCATACAACATCCTTATAGGCATGGACTAGTTGAAAAAACATTTTTCCTTCATTAAGTATAAAAAGAAAACTATTAACTACTTCGATGAGAAAGGGGAAAGGCAAGAAATTCAAGGTATTCAAAAACCTCTGCAATTAAGACATATAACAACCTCCCAATTAACAAAGTGCATCAGAAAACGCTGCCAAGTTTATGAAATAAAAGTAGGGTATGATGACTCTAAAGATAAAATTGTTTCGTTAGAGAAGATACCTGTGGTACAAAATTTTCTAGATGTGTTTCCGGAGGAGATTTGAGCCTACCCTCGAAAAGGGACATAGATTTCACTATTGAATTAATTTCGAGAGCTGCCACAGTCTCCTGAGCCCCTTACCGAATGAGCATACTAGAACTAACATAGTTAAAAATGCAGCTTCAAGAGTTTCTTGATAAAATGTATATCCGTCCCAGTGTGTCCCCTTGGGGAGCTCCAGTACTATTTGTTAAGATGAAGGATAGAACCCTGCGAATGTGCAAGGATTACCGTCAGTTAAATAAGTTGACCATTAACAAAAAATGCCCCCTTCCACATATTGATGAGTTATTTTATCAAGTGAAAGGTGCCACCATATTTTCCAAGATCGTTCTCTGCTCAGGCTATCATCAAATTAGAATAAAAGAGGAAGATATAGCAAAAACTACATTCAAGGCTCATTATGGACATTATGAGTTCGTAATGTTTCCATTTGGACTAAATAATGCCCCAATGACCTTCATGTGCCTCATGAAAAGTATATTTCATCAGTTCTTAGACAAGTTCGTGTTAATATTTATTGATGACATACTGATCTACTCTCGGAACATAAAATAACACAAGGAGCATCTCCGTATTGTTCTGCAAGTCTTAAGAGAACACTAATTGTACGCTAAGTACAGTAAATGTGGTGTCTTTAAGGATCAAATCCGATACTTGGAACATGTCATCACCAAGAACGAAATCGCAGTGGATCCAAAGAAAATAAGGACTATCATGGAGTGGTCCGTACCAAAAGATGTAGATGACATAAGATCGTTCATGCGTCTAGCTGGATATTATAAACAATTTGTGGAAGGTTTTTCTAGGGTGACATATCCTGTTACCTCTCTGCGAAAGAAAGGAAAAACCTTTAGCTAGACCTTTGACTATAAAAAGAGCTTTAATCAACTCAAACATCTAATCACCACAACACCCATTTTGAGAATTGTTGATCCCAATAAAGAATACGTGGTTTGTACAAATGCTAGGAAGGAAGGTGTAGGTGGCATATTAATGCAAGAAGAAAGGGTTGTTTCCTATGAGTCACGAAAGCTTAAAGAGTATGAACAAAGGTACTCGGCATAGGACATAGATCTGACAGTAGTTATCCATGCCTTAAAGATGTGGTGAAATTACTTGATGGGTAAGAAATTTCTGTTAATGACTAATGATCATAGTATAACAAACTATTTCAAACAACCCACTTTAAATGCTAGGCAAGCTCATTGGGCTAACTTCCTAAGCAAATTCTATTTCAAATCAAATGTTTGAAAGGAAGAGAGAACCGGGTTGTAGATGCCTTAAATCAAAAGGTAAATTTCTTGTAAGAGATTTTTTTAGTGAATCACGAACTAATTTTTATGACCAGATTCATTAAACAACCATGCAAAATTTAGTATATAAACATTTATGGCAGCAAGCAAAAATTCTGAGCATCCATGAACAACAATTTGGATATGAGGTAAACACAAAAGGATTGTTTATTTATAGGAAAAAGTTATATGTGCCTAACTAGAAACTGCTTAAAGATTTAATTTTAGATGAATATCATAAGAGTCCTTATGCCGGACACCCCGGATACTAAAAAATGATTTCTTCCCTTAGGAAGGAATTTTTCTGGCCTGATATGAAGAAGGAGGTGGCAAAATATTTAGTCTGTTGTTCAGAATGCCAACAAGTAAAGACAAGCACGAACACCCAGCAAGGTTACTCAACCCACAAACTATTCTTGAATGGAAATGGGAAACCGTATCCATCAATTCCATTACCAGACTGCCTATGTCTAAAAGGAAAAATGAATCAATCATGGTGGTAATGGACAAATTGAGAAAATCTGCGCATTTCATACCAGTTCAGTCAACTTATAAAGCAGTACAAATTGCTCACATTTTTAAGCAAAGCATTTTTAAATTACATGGAATACCTAAAATGATCATTTCCAACCGTAATGTGAAATTCACATCAACCTTCTAGAAAGCCATTTTTGAAGGATTGGGTACACTACACTTCAGCAATGCATATCATCCTCAAATAGATGGACAGATGAAGTGAGTAAATCAAGTAGTAGAAGACATGTTGCGAACTTACATAATGCAACAACCATCTAAGTGGGAGGACTACCTGCATTTGGTAGAGTTTGCCTATAACAATGGATACCATACATCCTTACAGATGAGTCCCTTTGAGGTGTTATACAGGTGTAAGTGCAAGACACCCTTGAGTTGGAGTGGCCCAGAAGACAAGTTGATGCTAGGACAAGATATGTTAGAGGAAACGGAGGAGACGGTGAAAAAGGTAGGAGTCAATTTGAAAACTGCTCAAGATCGAAAAAAGAACTTTTCTGATCAAAAGAGAATATTCTAGGAATGCCAGGTGGTGGACCATGTTTACATTCTAGTACGAGCCAAGAAAAGCACCTTGAAGTGGACCGGATGTGCTAAACTAGCACTCCAATTCTGTGGCCCTTTCTAAATTATAGCCCGAATCAGATCAGTGGCTTACCAATTTTCCTTACCCAGCCATATTCGTGTGCACAATGTCTTTCACGCTTCTCTACTTAAGAAATACATCTATGATGCTAACCACATAATTAATTGGAAAGACATTCTAGTAAAGTAAATAATAAACATTTTTTGTTTGAATTTAGATTTATTAAACAAGTTCGTTGACGATTTAAAGGGTTTTATTGCTATAGGTTGAATAAAAAGGTGAGTTCTTGGTCGAGCTACTGGTTATACTCTATCGGAGAGAAGTAATGTTGCGGAAATGAGTTATCACCCAGGTTAAAGTGAAATGGCATCACTATGGACCGGCAAACGCTACTTGGGAAGATGAGAAGACTATGAGAGAGACCTTTCTGAATTTATTTTCAGATGGAAAACATCGGGACAATATTACATCTTAGGCAGGGGAGATGTGATATCCCCAAATGATGTAAATATTTAATTTAGTTCAAACCAAACAGTTTCCTATTACTTTAAATTATAAAACTATTTCTTGGATTAATTATGCAGAAGTGAATTAGCAATTATTTGTAAATATTGTTTTTACTTGTTAAGTAGTGAGGGAGATAATTATCTGCCCTAACTAATTTCTTGAGTATTTACTCAAGAAAGATTAAGGGGATAGGGGTATCTGAGACCAGGGAAGAGAAGAAAAGAAAGTTTGTGTTGAAATGTCAGGAAGAATTCAATAGTTACGTCTCGGTTGGACTAGATAACTGTGAGGTATCAAGATCTCGTAATAAAAAAGAAGAAAAAAGTTCTTTTGTACAGGAATAGCTCGGGGGGAGACTACAAGAGGCAGTAGTCTCAAGGTTGAGAAGTAAAATAGGGAGCGTCAGGGCTTAGTTGCAAACTAAATCTGGGAGACATTGTGAATCAGATAAGTCAAATTCTCTTGTGAAGTAATTAGGAACTGATATGTATTTTTACATAAATATATATGCATCTCAATCGCTATTCAATTGTAGAATTGACGGGTTAATCTGGTAAATTTATAATAATAGATTGTAAATATCTTTCATGTAATTAGCTGAAAAGTAAACTACGTAGTGTGCTGGTAAAGGAACTATCATAATTGGTAGTCTTTATTAAAGAAAAAACAATTGAGTTTGAAATAAATATATCTTAGCATTGAAAATAAATTCTAGGAAAGTGAAGATAAACAGACTACTACCCAGGTCTATTTTTTCTTGTGAAATTTAGAATGCTAAAAACCCTTGCTAGGAAGGCCAAACCCTGAGTAAAAGGGACAGAGCAAAACAAGCACATATACTTAAACATAACGAAAATAGCATTCACATTTTCATAAGCGGAGAGAAAATAGTAGATATAATAAAAGAGAAATACATAATATGACTAGTAAACAAAGAATATCACCATGGTGCTCTCGCGGATTGGGGAAAATACCCTTATCCCTTTCAATGCAATTTAATCAGAAAAATAACACTATTGAACTGTAATAACAGGAGTGAAGATGAAGAATTATGGAACCATAACTCTCACAAAAAGCGTTTGAACAATAAATATGATAACCGCAATTTCAGAACAATGGAATCTCGAATAACACCACCAACTATCTAAACAAATTCTACAACCGAATAATTCACGTCAAGGTTTGAACCCTACCTCTGGAATATACAACAGAAGACACATCTCGAATGAAGATAACTGAAACTGTTCTAAACCATCGACTGCATACACGACTTCAAAGAACCCTCGCAAAGATGCAATAGCCTGCCACCCTTAAGGGTCAGCATGGTTCTAAATACAATCGGTTAAATACATTAACAAACAGAGTAGTATCCAAATAGAGGCCATGTTGGAGCCAAGACCTTTAAACAAGAAAGGACCCCTTTAAGAAATATAGGTAAACTCATGTACCCGAAGGAAACTGTAGCACGATCAGAGAACCGAGAAAGAGTTCCCACCATCGAATCACGCCAAACAATAAGCCCTTTAAAACTCTCCATCCTAGTTGGGAGGAGTAACCTGAATTAAAAAGGGTGAAACATGGAAACAAACGGAAAGTAAAAAAGGGTTGCTTCCGAGTCAAAAACAAAACAAACAATAATTACCTGTTTCGAAATTACTTGCGCGAACCCTCATCTCTGTGGATTTTCAAACCAGAGGCCAATACACCTGCCAAAAGACCAAAGACAGTTAGGGTTCATGGCATGGAAACAACGGAGAAAAAATACAAATTAAAAATCAAAGAACCTTAAAACATTACCTGATCGGTGCTTTTGGTGTAAGCCCCTTGTCTCTATAAAGTGTTGAGCTAGGGGCTGAATGCCTCCCATGGAGGCCAGACACAGTCAGGAGCCATGGATTGATAGCAATGAGTCAATATTACAATACATTACCGCACCAGCTATGAAGAAAAGAACCCGCGCACATCTAGGCATGGAAAAAACCCTTCGAAGCCACGATTTCCATCCCCAGGAAAGGAAAGAATGATGAACAACATCATATCTACCGAAGCATAGAACACCAGGTTTCTCTCCGTCGTCTGATCCAAACACCAAACGAAGGTTGTCGATCTGGAACCAGTCCCGAGACCAATGACGGAGGGGTACCACCATAAAGACTATAGCAAGGAGAAGCCTCCACCTAGGCTGATATGACAGCCAGGATATCCATGCCACGAGAGAGATTAAATGGTAAGAGTTATTATCGCTCAGAGAGCCAGACATATATGGCAAGAGCTAACCAGCCTACCATAGAGGCATTTAATGCTCCTATGGAGGCTGGTTCACCATACATGACCCATAGAAAGATTTGACAGGAGCATGTGGGGGATAGCGCTCGAGTTCTGACCTTGAGCAGCAGGGGCCACCAACAATGTCAGAGGAATTGTGAGTGTGCGGAGTAGTCCATCCATCAATTTGAAATTTGAATTTATCTGCATTCAAATGAGACAGGACCTTGACCGATATCTTTC
Source organism: Pinus taeda (assembly GCA_000404065.3). Lineage (NCBI taxonomy): Eukaryota > Viridiplantae > Streptophyta > Pinopsida > Pinales > Pinaceae > Pinus > Pinus taeda. The sequence goes on from APFE030966683.1 coordinate 28,677, forward strand.
AGACGCAAGGTAGTCATTCAATTTCAAATTTGAAATTTAGAGGGGCACACAGCGCAAAGCACTACATGACTGCAAATTCCCATGAGGTCAGCTTCCCTGTGTGTTTCTTCCATGGCTGCTGGACGACCTGCTACTGCTTTGTTTTGGTGTTGGAAGCTTTCTTGCCAGACCACCGAGCACGACTTGCTACTACTTGGTTCTGGTGCTGGAAGCTTTCTTCTCAAACCACCGAGCATGATGAGCAAAAGTTTCTAAAGGTCGTGGTAGAACACCTCGACCAGCACCCTAAGTCCAACCTTATTGTAGACATTGGGTGGGTTCAGCCCTGCAAATGCTATATGAAGCATATTTAGTCTCAGCTACAAAGGTTCGGTGTGTTCATCATGAGATCTACTATAAACTTTGAAGGGTCTAATGCATCATATCATGTTAATTCGGATCTACTATGTGGTAGCTTCGACATCTGCTGCTTGTATATCACATGGATCCAACGAAGAGGGGCGAGGAAACCTGTTCACTAAACCTAGAGATGGGAAAACTTGTCTTCTATAATGGTTCCACTTAATTATCAATTACCCATGGTTTTCGACTTAGTTAAGGATACTATTATGGGCTTTTTCTGTGTCATATATTTAAGGTTTCAACCTGAAAACTAACAGTTTCACTGGGCCAAAATGGACGAGTGATTCAATTCAGTTTCACTGGACAAATGGATGAGTAATTTTCATTGAAGCCATAAAACGAATGCATTTTAGATAAATTTCAATATAAATAGCCAGGGATTTTAATTTATTTAGTCATGGTTTCAATATGACTTCACAGTTTCAGTAGGGCAAATCGATCGGATTTTAATTAATTTATTAATGGTTTCAATAAGACTTCATAGTTTTACTGGGATAAATTGACCAAATTTTAATTTATTTAGTCATAGTTTCAATATGACTTCACAGTTTTACTTGGGAAAATCGACTGGAAACTTGCATTGAAGCCATGGAAAGAAGGTATATTAGATAAAACTTCAAATCAAGTTGCAAGAATATAAGACTTTTGTTATGAAACCAACTCAAGAAAAGATAGAAAAGATAGATCAACGCCTTAGAATTCAGCCTCTTCGAGGGGGAAACCTCCTTTACATTACATAAATGATCAATTCTTGGATGATAAAAATGAATAGACCTCCTTTATATATAGGAGTCTAAGGGGTCATAACATAATGAGAGCCGACATAACAATAATAATGTAAGGGTACAATAATAACAATAGTGGGCTTCTATGGGGCACAATAGTAACAATATGGGCACTACATGGGTACATCAATATAATAAGTGGGTTGTACTAATAACAATAAGGGATTACACTAGTAATATAGGGGCCTAACATGCCCCTCTCCTTAAGAAAGCATTGTCCTGAACGCTTGAGTAGTTCTTGATGCTTCTGTATAAAATTCTTGTCCTCCCATGTGGAATCTTCAACAGGTAAGTTCTTCCACTTGATGAGATACTCTAAAATTGATCGATTTCATAGCTATCAAGTTCTTGTTTCTGTGAGTGCTCCAGGTTCCAATATGATTTTTCCTTCCTCTTCAATTTCTGGCAATATTGTTTGAATTGGGATCTTTTGCAACTTTTGGATAATTGGCCATACTTCTTTGTCCTTCTTCCATTCATCCCTTGCTTCGTTTATCTAATCTAGTTGGATAACAGAAATAGCACAAAACAATTCTTCCACATCCTCATCCTTGAAGAGTCTTCCCATTTGGTAAGGTCATCATTTTTTAAGTGCATGTAATATTGCCAACATTTCCTTCTCATAAATATCTTGCTTGAGATGTATTAGTAAAAATACCCAATCCCCTACATCAAAACATTTTTCACTACGATGTTGATCTACCTGTTGTTTCGTTTGATTTTGCACCGAAGTGGCGTTATCCTTTAAAAGTTGGAGAACTTGTTGTTAATGCTTGATGTGATCTTTCACTGCTTGAACCGTTTTCTTCTTGATATGTCCTTCTATCTCTAGAGTTTGAGGAGTGGTAATTTCTTCCAATCCTTTACAAGATATGGTCGGATTCATTTCTTGATGCTCGATGTGATCTTTCACTTCTTGCACCTTTTTTCTTCTTGATATGTCCTTCTATCTTGAGAGTTTGAGGAGTGGTAATTCTTGCCAATGCTTTACAAGATATGGTCTGATTCATTTCTTCTTTTTGATGTGATCTTTCACTTCTTGCACCTTTTTTCTTCTTGATATGTCCTTCTATCTTGAGAGTTTGAGGAGTGGTAATTCTTGCCAATGCTTTACAAGATATGGTCTGATTCATTTCTTCTTTCTCTGGGGTGGGGTCTTGGTGTATATCCTCTTCTTTTGATGTTTCTTGATCCTTTTCTTCCTCCTCTTCATAATCTATGTAAAATAATTTCTTCTCAGTACACTTATGACCTTTAGTGCATTTGCTGTCACAATTGTAACAAAGCACTTTTTCTCTTTTTTCTTCCAATTGTTGTGGTGTAACCCTTGTAGGTTGTGGAAGGCTAGGAGAAACAACACTTCCATCTTTATAGTTGTGAGGGGTATGCTTCCTGGTTTCCATAATTTTGCTTTCCAGTATGTCAAAAAGCCCTTTTACTCTTTCCAATTGTTGTGGTGTTGCTCTAAAGAAGGTGTTGCTCTTTGTATCCTCATAATGTGCTATCATTTCCTCCGTGAAAATTGACCACGTAACAAGTTGTTTATGAGAACAAAGCCCTTCATACCATAAAAATTGATCTGGTTCTAAATATGAAGAAGTAATACATACCTTTTGTAACAGTGGTACACCATGTAGATCAAAATATTCTTCCATCTGAAGTATCCAATTTACCGGATCCTTGCCATCAAACTTCCTCATCTTGCTTTTTCTTGATTTTAAGAGCTCGATCTTGAAATGACTCTAACTCTGTACTTTCAGATTTTTAAGTTCTAAAATTACGACTTGTAGTAGCCCTCTATGTCCTCCTTCCAATGCCACCATTCTTATTCAAATTGGATTCTCCAAGGAAGAGTTATGTGAAATCTTCCACAGTGACCTGATTATAGACTAGTTCAGTAGAGCGAACTTGTACAATGTGCCACGAGTCACTGTTTCAACCTTTGGCTCTGAAAAATATATAAAAGAAACTACAGTTCGTCCTCTTTCTATAACTTCTAACGAAATTTCAATCTGATGCTCAAAGAGAAAGTAATGACGATTTTTCCTAGGTCACCTGTTTGGAATGTAATTCAGGAGTCTGCAAAAAGAACAACTTCCTTAGATCGTATCTCCGCAAATATAGTGCGAAAAGCTCCAAAACTTGGACTCGAGATTTAGCGCGATGTCTTCTCAAATGGGTTTTTCTTTTAGATTCCGAAACGTCACAGAAAAAAAAATTTATAGCAAAAATTTCACGATGACCTATTTGGAGCAGCGAAACCCTAGAATCCAAAGCTCTGATACCAAATGTTATGAAACCAGCTCAAGAAAAGATAGATCAATGCCTTAGAATTCAGCCTCCTCAAGGGGGCAACCTCCTTTACATTACATAAATGATCAATTCTTGGATGATACAAATGAAAACACCTCCTTTATATATATAGGAGTCTAAGGGGTCATAACATAATTAGAGCCGACATAACAATAATAACAATAGTGGGCTTCTATGGCGCACAATAGTAGCAATATGTGCACTACATGGATACATCAATTTTGATAAAGTAGTGATAATTAAATTACTCAAATTCAGAGTAAATTTGTGTAATCAAATTACACAAATTTTGTGGATTTGGTTAATTAATAAAATGAATATGGTTTATATTTATAAATATTTCTATTTATTTAATATTTTTTAATATAAAATTAATAATTTTATATTATTATTATGTTTGACTTTATAAATATATTAGTATAATTATTTTAATATTAAATTTATTAAGTATTAAGAAAGGATATCATTTAATTCCATGGTTGAGTTGAGAGACTCATTCTACAACCCATTATGATGTGTAACCATGTCCCCATCATCAAAGTTGAAATTTCACTCATGTTGGCCCAAAAGAAAAAAACTGTACAAAATATTTTAAAAATGTTAGTTCAAAAAAAAAAAAATTGTAGGTGAAGAAATTGGACCCCTCTCGATGTGTTGTAGATCCTTCTTTTAACATAGATCTATGATAGTTTTACATTTTAGGAGATTTTCCACCATTTTACATTGATTGATTTTTATTTTTATTGGTTAAGGCATTCTATGGGGAAAAAATCAACCACATTAAGATCTAGTTTGGCTTAAGTTTGGTGTGATCCTTAATGATTTTGACAACACAAAAGTTCCTAGGTCCAAACCATAGGTTAATTGTATCAATAATCTCATGACTCACATAAACGTAGTTAAATCCTTAATAGTGTAATTTACTAGCAAAACATATAAATATGTTATTCAAAATAATATGAGTTTTTTTATTTGATCATGTATGGCTTCAATAATCAATTGCCAATTCCATTCATTAAATAGAAAAAAGAAGTAATCATAAATATTTACCAAAAAAATTTAATCACTCATTAAACTTCACCAAAATTTGGAAAAGATATCTCTCATGTTAAATTTTGGACCTCTTAAAAATGTTTATAACAAATATAACTATATTTTAGTAATAGATTTATAAAAATATATATTCAATTTTATTATTTATTTTTATATTCTATTAGGATGATTGTGTATAGCACTCTAGAAAAAAAATAATAAAATAATATTTAAATTAACAAAATATTAATAAATAATAAATAAATAATATAAATAATGTCAATCTTACATAAAATCTTCAATTTCCATTTTAATTTTACATTAATTTTATATAGAGAAATGAAATATTTGTAAGTAAAAGAAATACATTTTAAAGTTGACATAAGAGGTAAAAATAATATTATTGATTAACACAAATAGTAATATAAAAAAGAAAACAATATGTGCCATAAATAAAATTTTCAATTTCCATTTTAATTTACTTAACTTTATATAGAAATATAAAGTAATTAAAAGTAAAAAACAAAAAAACAAAAAACAAATAGTTTATTTTTTAGTATGCACGAGAGATATAATTCCTCCATTTCTCAGAAAGGGCATGTAAAAATAATATTATGGATGTTAGATCATGGGCAATTTATTTAATGTTAGTTGAATTCACTCTATGTTTGTTGACATGTAATATTTCAAACATTTTATTTGTTTATTTGTAAAAATAATATTATGGATGTTAGATCATGGGTAATTTATTTGATGTTAGTTGAATTCAGTCTATGTTAGTTGACATGTAATATTTAAAACATTTTATTAGTTTATTTGTCAAAACTAGCATAGATCCATCCTAACCTCACATTTACCAAGCATTAATAGAAATTAATATGATTTGTTTTGAGCTCTAAAATTCAATATAGGGGCTAAATGTGTAGAAGTAAATGTTTAACATTTAACATTTATATGTCAACTAAAGTAAAAAATAATAATAAAAGGTTAAAAGTAATATAGAGTTAGGTATGGTGGAGATGTTGTAGTGTAAACATTTAAATCTTTTTTTACAAAAGAAAAGTCCCGAGGTCTTTTGGTATCTTTATACACTTTTTTTACATCATGGGCCTGAACCTATTAAATATGGTGGAGGAATCAAGACAAAAGTTGAAAGATTTTGGGGTTGTAAATGTGACTTTGCATTGATTCCAAAGAAGAAATCCCCTAACACTTTCAAGGACTTCAGGCCCATATCACTGTGTAACATCATTTATAAATTGATATCACTTGTTATGTAACCAGATCACAAAACATAATAAAATTGTGTAACATCATTTATAAATAGATATCAAATGTTATGTAACCAAATTGCAAAATATAAGAAAAGATAGATCGTTGACTTGAAAATAAGCCTCTTCGAGGGGGAAACATATTTTTACATCACATAAATGAGAAATTCTTAGATGATACAAATGACAAGGCATCCTTGGTATAGATAGGAGTCTAAATGGTCACAGTAATAACAGTAGTGGGATTCTATGCGGCACAAAAATAATAATATGGGGGCTACATGGGGCACAACAATAACAATATGGGGGATACACTAGTATTTTAGGGACCTAACAATGTTTTGTGAATCTGCATTTGTTAGGATTTTCATATAGACAAAGCTCCAGATACAACCAAAAATTCTTTCTAGCAGCAAGGCTTAGATAAGACTCTTCTCACCAGTCGACAATTCTATCACGAAATTCAAAATGATCAGGTTGAAAAGTCTACAAAATATTTCAGGATGAATACTCACCTAGTGAAGAATCTTGTGAGGGAGATCATATTTGTTTATGTTTAGAAGTATTTTTATGACTATGAGAACCTGTCATAGCCATCAATGGAAGCTGAAGTACCTCAACTTTTCAACAAGTCTCTTAACACTCGAATGGTGAATCATCAAACTTAGGTGGCTTAGAAAGTTCAACAAGTGAATGTGAACAAGTATCATTAGATGCATCAGTGACGACATCATCTATACGAGGGTATTTGTTAAAGCCACTGAATTCATCATATTTTATATTTGACACATAAGATTCTTTAAATACATCAATAAAAAGATTACCTAATCATGCAACAACATCATCATGTACCTAATCATAATTAAGGCCAACAGAATAGAGATCTAATGTGTTTTGATGAAATTCTTATGTAACAACTTCATCAAACATATCAGGGTACAATGAATGTGAAATTTCCTTAAATTGTAGTAACTGGAATTTACTCTTCTAACTGGTTGGCAATTTATTACTTTTCTTATTAATAATGAATAAATCACACTAAAATTATTCACAAATAAATTATGTGGAAGCTAAAGAAAATGATGGAACTGAGAAAATAGATGCATGCACAAAATAAAAATGACACCAATATTTTTGGATTAGTAGCCCCCGGAAGAACATTATTTGGACATTTTTTTTCCCTTTTGCATACAATCTTGGCCTCCCTATGACCTGCTCGAACCCTTCTAAGAAAACATGGCCTCTAGGAATTCACACTACCTATCCTAGGAAAATTGTATGGCCTTCTAGATAGCTCTAAATGGGTCTTCATGGCTCCCTTTTCCTATAGCCAAAATTTTCTTGGCCTTCTAGATCTTGATCTGACCTTCGGCAGTACTACAAATTCTTTTCTGGCAACTCGCACTAAGTTTCTAGTATTGTTTTTATGCTACTAGGAATCTCTACTAGAAACAATTAATTTTCTCCCTTAATTACTATTGCTTTAGCTCAAGCTCACTTCCTTTCTGAATCACTACATTGGATAGGTCAATCTACCAAGGAACTCTCTCTCCCTTTGTCTCTCTGTTATGTCTATCTATGTCCCCATCAATATAATCGTATAATCTTTTGTTAGATCACTAATGACCATGATTAAATCTTTATCGATGGCTAATATCATATTAGAGTCAATATGTGTGAGTATCTGGATCTCTCGCAATATTTCTAAATTAATTATTCTTACTCAATCAATTTTCCTAAGTTAGACTTAGTCATTTTTTAGTTATTGATCACTTAACATAATTGAGACATCTCTAGGTGTTTTCTCCCTAAATATTTTCAGGGTTTTCGAGATCTTATGTTCCGTAGCCTTTGTAACATAAGTCGAGACTAGAACATTTTTTTGATTCTACAAAAACTAACACTCCCTCTTAGAAAGGAAGGTTTTCTCTCATAACATCTCGACACCATTGATGTCTGACATCTCTAACACTTTGTCACTGTCCACCAAGCTACTACACATACTCTGATTCATCTACTAATCTTGTAGATGAACCACCCTACATTTGTGTTGTTTTTGACATTGCATTTTTCCATCTTACACTACTACCAACACTTCTTGTGTTTTATTTGATCTCATGTTGATGCTAATGTTGCAACTAAGAGCCAATCTATGGATCTGCTATGTCGTTGTACTGGTTATGCAACTATCCCCTAAATCTCTAACTACAACTTGTCTCTATGTTGTCTATCGAGTAAATTTCTACATTACATCCTTCTTTGCGCCCCTTTAGTAACTAACTATAGCTAGTCTCTTCACTATCACACTTGACTTAACTACACCTTCTGACAATGACCCTCCTGCTACGAAAAACTATAGGCCCATGTAGTAAGGGTAATGATCCAACAGGAAACACTTATCTCATTCAGTCCTCCCTTGACCTTGCCCAATCCTTCAACTCTGAAGTACTATACTCCTCCTTCATTTGGAGCTACAGCTACTATAAATTCTAACCGCTCCAACCTGGAGGCCAACTCTTCTATCTTCACCAAAGTTGTTGTCTATTGGTCCCCCTTCTTGTCCTTCTTCATCTTGGGACAGTCGGTGTTGTAGTGACCAAATTCACCACACCTCAAGCATTTGATCTTCAACAGATTTGTCCTCTTATTATCTCCTCCCTTTGATATTTGTGCCTGACTAAGACCTTTCTTCACCTTCCATTTACATGCAAGCGCTACACTCTGCTCTTCCTCCTTCTCAGCCTTCGGTCCTCTAGTGTTGTTGTTGATATTTCCTTCCACAATGCTAAGCCTTAGCTCCTCTTGCATGAAGTCACTCCATAGAGATTCTTAATTAGGTAGTTGATCTTATCTAGTGATCCCCTAGAAAAATATTCTCCATTCTTTAGAAAATCTATTTATAGTAACCGGCACAAGCTCCTTGTCATCAAGCTTCTCACCTATAACTACAACCTCATCATGGAAATTATGGATTCTGGTGAGGTAGGGAGTCATGCCTTCTCCCTTGTACATATTTTTGGTCCTCAGCTTCTCCCTGAGAATCTTTTTATGATTCTTTGATCGATCCTGGTATAGCTTCAAGATGACATCCCTCATCTCCTTTATTGTTTCCATCTCTACAATGTGTAACGATATGATCTCAGACTCCATCCAATACCATCCTCTTTGTTTTGTACATATCTTTCTTGAAGGCAGCCTGTTGCTATGGATCTGTAGGCTCTACCATGACATTCGTCATGAACTCCTTTAAACCATGCTCATCTAACATAAACTCCACTCTGGACTTCCATACGTCGAAATTTGAAGCTCCTTCAAGTCTATCATGATCCCTAAAAACTATTGTGGCCATTCCTATGAAACTCAAAAATAAAAATAAAAAGTGAAAATATCCTTCTCCCTCTGGCTTGGTATTTTCTGCTATTCGTACTCCCTTCTGGAATGTGCAAATTTGTTATTTTTTTCCTCTGAATGTCCTTTTCTAGCACTCTTACTTCTTACAAAAACTCAACTGGGCAACTTGCTCAACCTTTTAGAAGTCCTTTTATAGAATTTGGCACATGATTTGTTGCTCCTAAATATCACATTGGTTTACTAGAAAATTTTTATGGCCTTATGCAACTGGAATTGTTAGATTTCCTCCTCAAAACTAGATCTAGAAATTCGATGAGAAATTTTAGAAATTCATCTTCCTCTATGTTCTTTTCTCTTCCACCCAGCACTGATTTATTGCTGCAAACCAACTACACCTAGATTTTCTCAACGAAATCACTAATCTACTCACCAAAACCCTCTATTTGGAAAATCCACTTGCTACAAATTCTGCTTATGAGGTTGATCAAATTTTTTTGCAACCCGCAACTGAAAGTTGAACCATATGCCTCTGGAATTTGCACTTCCTAGTGGCTTGCGTAGACATGAGTCAACTTTTGTCATGATTCCTCCACCATATTTAAGAGGTTCGGGCCCATGATGTAAAAAAAGTGTATAAAGATATCAATAGACCATCCATCTAGCCCTAGGGATTTTTCTTTCATCAAAAAAGATTTAAATGTTTACACTACAACATCTCCACCATACCTGACTCCGTATTACTTTTAACCTTTTATTATACTTTGATTGAGTTAACATATAAATGTTAAATGTTAAACATTTACTTCCACACATCTAGCCCTTATATTGGGCTGTGAAGCTCCAAACAAATCATATTAATTTCTATTAATGCTTGGTAAATGTGAAGTTAAGATGGATCTTTGCTAGTTTTGAGAAATAAACTGATAAAATGTTTTAAATATTACATGTCAACTAACATAGAGTGAATTCAACTAACATCAAATAAATTACCCATGATCTAACATCCATAATATTATTTTTACATGCCCTTTGTAAGTAATAGAGGAACTATATCTCTCTTGCATACTAAAAAATAAACTATTTATTTTTTTTTTAACTTTTAATTACTTTATATTTCTATATAAAGTTAAGTAAAATTAAGATGGAAATTGAAAATTTTATTTATGGCACATATTGTTTTCTTTTTTATATTACTATTTTTTTTAATCAATAAATTTTTTTTACCTCCTATATCAATCTGTAAAATGTAATTTTTTTTAACTTACAACGATTTTATTTCTCTATATAAAATTAATGTAAAATTAAAATGGAAATTGAATATTTTATGTAAGATTGACACTATTTATTATTATTTTGTTAATTTAAATTTTTTTATTTTTATTTTTATTTTTACTAGAGCACTATACACAATAATCCTAATAGAATATAACAATTAAATAAATAAAATTGAATATATATTCTTTACAAATCTATTAGCAAAATATAGCTATATATGTTATAAACATTTTTAAAAAGTCCAAAATTTAACATGGAATTGGCAATTGAAGCCATACATGATCAAATAAAAAAAACTCATATTATTTTGAATAACATATTTATATGTTTTGTTAAATAAATTACACTATTAAGGATTTAACTAACTCGTTTATGTGAGTCCTGAGATTATTAATACAATTAACCTATGGTTTGGACCTAGGAACTTCTATGTTGTCAAAATCATTAAGGATCACACCAAACCTAGGTCAAACTAGATCTGAATCAATCAATGTAAAATGGTGGAAAATCTCCTAAAACGTAAAACTAGCATAGATCTATGTTAAATAAGGATCTAACATGGACCGGGTCGATCCAATTTCTTCATCTGCAATTTTTTATGAACTGACATTATTTAAATATTTTGTATAGTCATTTATTTATTTATAATTTTTATTTGGGCCAACATGAGAAAATTTTCAACTTTGATCATAATGGGTGGTAGAATGAGCCTCTCAGCTCAACCATGAAATTAAATGATATCCTTCCTTAATACTTAATAAATTTAATATTAAAATAAACTATCCTAAATATATATTTATAAATTCAAAATAATAATAACAAAATAATTAAGAAAATTATTAAATAAAAATAAAAATATTTAAAAAATATAAACCATATTCATTTTATTAAATAACCAAATCCACAAAATTTGTATAATTTGATTACACAAATTCACTCCAAATTTGAATAATTTAATTATCATTATTTTATCAAAACTGAAAATATGAAAAACGTTGTCACTGACTTTAAGTATTTTACCAAAATTATGGCTTTTTAACATTTTGATTATATACTCTAAGTATGTTACCAAAATTATGACATTTTAGCATTTTGATTATATAAATTCAACTTTACAGTTTTATAAAATAAAATTAAACAATTTTATAAAATAGCAAAAAAAATATAGCTTTATTTCCAAAATTATGACCTTTTAACATTTTGATTATATAAAATTCAAAATTACAGTTAATCCAAACAGTTTTATAAAATAACCAAAAAAGAAATATAGCCTTATTTGCTTTAAAAAAAAAAAAATTTACACAAAAAGTTCTTGCAACCTGATTTGAAGCTTTATTGAACTTTATCTAAAATGCATCCGTTTTATGGCTTCAGTGAAAATTGCTCGTCCACTTGGCCCAGTGAAAATTTTAGTTTTCAGCTTGAAACCTTAAACATGACACAGAAAAACCCCAAATCAGTATCCATAGGGTAATTGATAATTAAGTGGAACCATTATAGAAATAGGCTTTCCCATCTCTAGATTTAGTGAACAGGTTTCCTTGCCCCTCTTCATTGGATCTGTGATATACAAGCAGCAGATGTAGAATCTGCCCGTGCCTTCAACAGGGAAACGTTTTCTCTCAAAGCTCCAACTATAACAGAGTAGATCCGAATTAACGTGATATGATGCATTGGACCCTTCAGAGTTTACAGTAGATCCGATGATGAACACACCAAACCTTTGCAGGGCTGAACCCGCCCAATGTTTACAATAAGGTTGGACTTATGGTGCCTGGTCGAGGTGCTCTACCACGACCATCCGAAACTTTTGCTCATCGTGCTCGGTGGTCTGAGAAGAAACCTTCCAGCACCAAAACAAAGCAGCAACAGGTCGTGCTTGGTGGTCTGAGAAAGAAAGCGTCCAGCACCAAAACAAAGCAGCAGCAGGTAGGCCAGCAGCCACGGTTGAAACACACTGGGACGCTGACCTCGTGGGCATTTGCAGTCATGTAGTGTTTTGCGCTGTGCGCCCCTCTAAATTTCAAATTTGAAATTGAGCGCCTGCCCCCCGTCTGGAAGATATCAGTCAAGATCCCGCCTCGTTTGAATGCAGATAAATTCAAATTTCAAATTGATGGATGGACTGCTCTACGCACACACAGTTCTTCTGACATTGGTGGCGGCCCCTGCGGTTCGAGGTCAGAACTAGGGAACTATCCACCGCATGTTCCTGTCAAATCCTGCTATGGGTTATGGATGGTGAACCAGCCTCTATAGGGAAATGCTATTTCCAATTTTATAGTAAAGTTAATGCGGCTTGATATGGTCATTGGATAGCCCGATATAACACGCCTAGTAATGGTCGCCTGTTTTATATAGGTATCCAAGGACCATATCAGGCCGCATTAACTTTGCTATAAAGTTGGATATAAAAGTCCCCGCCTCTATAAGCCCATTAAATAAATGCCTTATAACAAACTTGTTAGCTCTAACAGAACATATACTATGCTAAATTTAAATGCTAAGACTGATAAAGTCTTTTATGTATCGCTGGGACAAGTGGCTCGTTAGAAAGCCCATTCCCTTTCTTCAACTTGTGAATATAGCCGTGGAGGGTATGAAGGTTCGCACTGAATGGGATTCACATTTAATATGAAAAGCATGCTATAACCAAAATCACATCGGAACAAACATTTCCAGTTCCGTATAAAATTATATTTGCTTACATAGTAATAATTCGGTATTTAAATTACAGTCACGGTGAATGTTCTATTTTAAACAGTACGTTTTTAATTACATTTTTTTTTAATTGTTGTATATTTATTCCATTATGATGCCATATTGGATATAGGGCATATAAATACTTAGTAAATTGTAATTAACAATATATACTCATATTTCATATATATATATTTTTAATTAAATTTTTCTTCTTACACAGATAAATTTTTAAGTTTGGTCTATATGGGAAAACATTTGTCATTAGTCATAGAAGTTGAAACAATGGGCAGCCATTTCATGGAAATAAATGAGTAAAATCTTTAAATATTTTGACGATTTCGAAATGATTTTTTTTTAAGGGAATCGTATCGATAGCATATTTTTTTTCTTTCCTATAATTATAATTGTTGTATAGTTTTATTGTCACAATTCATTTTCTAAGAAGAATTGGTTGTTGTTCATTAATGTCGTTTGAGGTTATTAGTGCATTTTAGAGTTTAGCAATTTTGAATTTATCTGTAAATATAAGTGTCAAAATTTCTTTACGAAAGATTAATTTTCAAAGATCATATTCTTAAAATATAACAGCATTTATTGTCATAAAATTATAATATAATTAATATTTAATTTACATTTTTTTACTATATTTTAAAATTATATTAAAAATATCCATATAACAACCCAAATAATTTGATAATAATAAATTTATTTAAAACATAAAATGATAAGCATGAAAACACAAACACCCTTTCTTAAAATTTTGATTTTATACTGAACAGATATTTGACTCGAAGGTGATAATTTTGCTCTAAGTTCGTTCGCGGGAAACTTTGAGATTAAGGGAGGTTTTCAAACGGCGATTTCGTGGAAGAAGCAACATGTACAGGAAAAACCATAACGATAGCGTGTTTGAGTTGGAGTTCGGTAGCTTCATCTTCGCTAAGACGTGTGTTCGCATATTGGACGCTAAGTTCAAGGCGGTTTAGATTAATTTGATGAGTTGTTTTTAAGTGAGTTCTTTTTTTAGTTTTTTTTTAGTTTTTGGTGATTTTTTGGTAGGAATTTGGTGGAAATATTTTGTGGTCATGATTTTTTGGAAAATTTTGTAATAAAATATTGATTTTTTTTTGTTTAAATTGTTTTTTATTGCATATATAAATTCAGTGTAGTGAAAAAATTTTGGAGCGTTTTTATTGTGTATTTTTCACTTATCAAATTTGTGATTTCAATAAATCTTTATTGAATTCTAAATAAATTAGATCAGAAAATAAATCAGAATTTTTTTCAAATTATCTCAGTTGAAAACAACTAATCAAATTATTACCAAACCAAAAATCCAAAAAACAAATCTAAAAATTGACACTTAAAAGCCGCTCTAGATTAATAGCCCGAGAAGGTGCCGGTATTTCTCGAGAGAAACTGGCGTATTTATGAATGAATAAAAGTCGATATAAACTTTAAACTTGGAGCCCTAAGCTAATTACGGATACTAGCGAATCTGTATTGCAAATTTCGGATCTAGACAATAGAATATAAGGGGCAACGCTTATCCCGATTGCAGATTCGTTAAACTTGTTGATATGGTTGTCTGGTCTCACTATCTCTCATTGTTAAATATTTACCAGCGTTTAAATTATTACCGAAATTGTTTATGGCCAAAAACTTTCTAGCTCGTTTTTTCCACTGGAAAAAACCTTCTAGCTCGTTACATTACATATCATACATATCCTTTGTCCTTGCACCATTTATTGCGGAACTCAAGGCATCGTATTGATGAGGAATAATACGACGTGGGTCCATTAGGAAGACACGCATATAACCTGCACAAATCCAAATCCAGGCTGTACCAAATTATTTATGACACTAATAATTTTCCACGAAGCCAAACCAGGTTGGAAATGCTCGTTTCTTCCCTTTTAATGTTGAGTGAAGGTATAACGCAGCCTAAGTTTCAATAAAAACGTATTCGCATTTGATATTTCATTCTAAGGTGGAGTTGTTTATCACCAAAAATAAATATAACACACTTAAAATATTTAAGTTACGATTTTTTCATATTTTTGTTTTTTTTATGTATTTTTAATGGAATGTATTAATAATATCCATCAAAGGAATCTTTGCAAATCTGAAAATTAATAAAATTAATTTTAATATAAAATTAATAAAAAAAATATATATAAATATGTTATGAAAATAAAAAATGAGTGATTAAAAAAACAGAGTTAGTAAATAAATGTATTACTAATAATAGCAATAGCTGTAACACTTTACATTTGTTATAAAATAATATATATAATATGAAATAAAAATATAAAATATAAAATATTTATTTTTAATAGTATATTGATAAGAAGAAGTTAACTTATTTAAGAAGTTTGTTAAAAAACTTTTATTTTAATAAAGGTTAATACTAACTTTTGAATTTAAAAAAATTGTATTTGTATATAGTGTTAACCGAATGATCAATACTAACTACTCATATTATATTATTTATATTATATATAAAAAACTAAAAATATGAAATGATTATTTGTTATACATATATAAAAGACATAAAGATATATCATTAAATAAAATATTGAAACATATATGATTAAGTAAAATATTGAGAAAAAATCAAATAGAAAAGAACAAAAGCTACTTGTAGGGTGAATTGGTACATTCCTATTGATCTCTTGCAATATTTTCTCACTTGCCAATTTTATTTTTAAATTTTGTAGGGTATAATTTATATGTTTTCATGAGACATTTGTCAATGTATAATTGATAATGTTTTTGTGTTTTATTTATTTACTAATAATGTTTTGTATGATATTAGTTAATATATAATTTAATATAGTGGGAGATTTGATTAATTAGTAATGTATTTATATAAGATTTGTTAAGATATAATTTAGTGAACTGATCTTAACATCTTCTTAAAACTAAAGAATACCAACACATGAGAGTATTTTTGTAAGGATCGTAGCTATGAGATTATGAAATTATACAACTTCATGAATATGAGTAACTTTATGTGAATATAAAGGTTTATTATTACATTTTACATATGATCACGTTTATATAATTAAGGAATTGAGGATAAAGGAATTTGGAATCTTATTTACAAGGGCAAATAAATATAGATATGACCGATAAATAGTTATAATTTGTGGGAAAAGACAATTTAGTAATTATTTTGTGTACTATTTTTCTTTCATACTTTTCCTCATTATAAGATATTTCAATAAGGTTAATGAAAGTAACAACCTAGTGATTATGGCATAATTTTCAAACACAATTCTAGTTTATATGAATGATGGGTTTAAATGTAAAATGTATTTGAGATTATTTTTGAAACTAATGTTAGAAAATAGAGAGAGATCATATAGTAGTTACACACAACGCAAAACACACTTTGACATCTTTATTGATCACGATGGTTACACATATATATGGCATAAATCATTAACTTCGACGCATCTAGATCATGACAACAACTCATACATACGGAACAACAACTTCTAGTTTGACTCTTGGGAACTCACAATGACTACTTACAACAACACATGGAAGCATTACTTCCAATACCCTCCCTTAACGATTTCCTCAACAATTGGCCGGGGAATTCATCCTGAAACCTGTTTTCTTGCTCTCGACTTTCGAGGATGATCTTTGCAAAGCGAAAGCCCAAAAGTATGTTGTGTCACTATGATCTATGAAAAATAATGGGATTTCACTTCACATTTGTCACCAACTCCAAATGGAACAAACATGTAGGAACAAGGACCAACTACTTCAAATTTAGATGGATCAAGCCACCATTATGGACACTATTATTGACAAGTTTTTATAAGCTACGGGGAAACAAAACAACAAGTATTATTTTTCTAGCGCAAGATCCAAACTCGCTCAAACACACATTGAACAAATTTATAAAATAAAATAAAATTTACTCACGCAAGAAAATATATGAAACACTCTTACACTATCTATTTACACAGAAATAATCTCAAGGTTTTATCACATTTTCCTAGCCCTCTTGTGAAGGATTTAAGCACTTTGAAACCGTGTTAGAAAATAAAGAGAGATTAGATAGCAATTACACACAATACCAAACACACTTTTATATCTTTATTTATCACAATAGTTACACATATATAGGACATAAATCACTAACTTTGACACATCTAGATCATGACTACAACTGATATATAGGGGACAAAAACTTCTAGATTGACGCTTGGGAACTCACAATGACAACTTAGAGCAACACATGGAAGCATTACTTCCAATACCTAACTCCTAATTAATATTTATTGGATTGTCTTCCTTTGAGGACACTAATGTTATACATTTTTTTATAGCAACGCAATTTTCTAGTCAAAATAAAGCTCAGATTTGGAATGCCAAGCTATATTGAGAAGTTTTAAAAATAGTTTTATTAAATGCATGAATTGCAATGTAATGACTAGGTATCTACATGGAGTATAAGAAATTTTTTAATGGAATGCTTCAATGAGATATCATGGAATGTTGGCCTCTTATGATCAGAACAATGACGAGGTGATAAGATGATGACTTAAGTGCCATAATAACAACAAAGTAAAAGGTGGTGATCATCCTCAACCTTTATCATTGTTACTTCCTACATATCTAGAGCTGCCTATAATAAAAGATGGTGATTTCCTTAAAGGGGGGCTCTATTCATAGTTATAGAGGGAGGGCTACAACATGGGCGATGTCTTATTGTAGCTTGTTGTCATATTAAAACATTGACTTTGAAGAAATGCATTATGATATATGTAGTGCTATGACAACTCATTTAAGGTTGTTTCCACATGAGAGAAATCTTAGGTTAACCCATCTAGAATTATTCCTAAGGTATAGGCATAAAGGAGTCATGTTGATAGGAGGAATAAAACATTACCATGGAAAACAAGAAAGTGTGGTTGTGATAACATTGTTATTTTAGCTATTAAAACAAAACTGAGGAATAAACCATTAAAAAAAAACAAATATAAAATAGAGGAAATAAAGAAGAAAATCCACCTAAAAGAAGAGGCCCTCATCCAACAATACACTAAAAAAGAAAGAAAGTAACAATGTAAATGCACCAAAAATTTCCAAGATAAATGACCTAAGCCTTTTTATATAACCCTAATTGAAGAAGCCATTTATAAAAAAAAAAATAAAAAATTAAGCTTTAAAAAAGTAACAAAGTAAATGTACCAAAGAAAAAATCTAAGGTAAAAATTATAAACTTTCTATATGATAACCACAATTGAAAACACAAACAATCAAGTGGATAATAAAAAGGCCATATTATTAGCATGGAAAATAAGAAACTGTGGTCATGATAACCTTGTTATTACAACCATTAAAATAGAATTAGAAAATAAACCATAATATAAATGTGTATATAGATAGAAGAAAATATATCTAAATGAAATAGAGGCCTTCATCCAAGAATATAATAAAACAAGTAAAGTAACAAGAAAAATGAAAATATTCTAAACTTCTTATAATCTAATCCAAGAATACACTTAAAAAATAGATGAAAAATCAAGAAAGTAACAAAGTAATTGAAAAAAAGGTCTAAAATCATAAACCTCATACATATACATCCATAATTTGAGAACATAAACAGCTTCATGTAGATAAATAGACAACATTAACATGAAAGAGGAGGAAAGTTATTGAATCTGGCGACAGGAGGAAAGTTATGTGTTTAGTTCAGCAGTTGTTTTATTAAATTTCTAAGTATTTATGGAATTCCAAAATATTTCGTTGAGATCCGAATTTTCTTTCTAAAATATAATTTAAATTCCATAATATTTTCAAAATCCAGAATGAAAATAGGATAAAATAAAGATACCTAAATCTCCGTGTGATACAATGAGGTATATATTAAAATTTATTCATCTTTTAATGGTATTGGAACAGTAATTAAACTCATACGAAGTGGCCACAATATTTTAGAACACATCTATTAACTGATTAGCAGATTGAATTGGTCGAAATCGAGAGTGATTTCATAGTATCTTCCCGGAATAGAACTATGTCAAACTGAGACGATCAGTAATAAGTTCGACTACAAAGTCTTTGAGCGGTTAAATCATTTATCGACGACGTTTCTAAAAAATATATGCAGAACTGCGAGAACATTTTTGAAAAGGATAAAAACAATTAAATAACAGGAAACTACAAGTTCAGCTAAGGGAAAACGAAGAATCCGCATCGGCCTTCGTCTTGTGATAAGATACCATTTTGAGTGACATGTTACACAGAGCTTCAAAACTAGGCCAGTTCAAATAAAATGGCTTCAAAACACTCCCGCAAGGAATATGTTTTTAACATACAATCCGAGGCAAAGTTTCTTGCTTCTCAATACATTACAATTACCATCTTTTCTCATTGGTGGTCGCAAGTTAGATTGGCTCCACTAATTCCAAATTCGTTGTGATTTGAATTTTGGCGGTGCAAAATCATTTGTATTGACTTCATCATGATTCAAAATTCATCCGGAGTAATATGGTCTACGAATAAATCAGGGTCTGCAAAAATATCGTAGTGATAGGTGAACTCTCCTAGATCTGACGTCACCGAACTCGTCACTTCAGAATTCGCCTCCACAGTTTATCCGCCTTGCTTATTTGAACCCATCTGATCAGTCCTGCGTTTTTCATGAGTGGACTCGAAATTATTATCTGTTTGAGCCTTCAACCCAATTTCATCTTCCAGAGACTTTATAACCCCATGAGCGTCATCTCCACCTGGACCTCATTTACTGCATCCGTCTCTTCATTGCTATCCATATTGTCGATCCTTCCAATAACAGTTACGGGATCACTGTCATAACCCAATGTTCTGCTATTGGTTCGCTTCGCGCCTGGCGAAGCCAATCCACCATTCGAATATTGATTTCTTCTTCGCTTATTATGAAAAGCTTGTGAGCAGGAGGCCAGGCGGCCATCCCGGCAAACAAATGCTATTATTGAAACACAGCTGATACTTCAATAGAGAGCCTTTTTTGTATCAGAGATACTTCTTCCTTCAGGACCTTTGAGACATAATGCAATGAATTAGGTTACTATTTTTTTCTACTGCGCACCACATCATGGTCTACAAATATATATAGATAGTTGACAGAGGATGGATCGCAGGAAATACCGCATGACGATGGAAGCTTCCCAGGGAACACAATCCAATGTGTTGTTTCTAAAAGTATTTTTCATCCGTAAACGTCGTTGAAAGGGCATTCAAACGGCCCACTGAAATGAAATCAGCACTCGCAGTCCAAAACATACCGCCCAAGCACATAAAAACAACGTTCTAGATTCCGTTTTCATATTAATTTGGATCTCATACATTGAACACGAGGAAGTAGGCTGCCCTTGCAATTTGGATCTCATACATTGAACACGAGGAAGTAGGCTGCCTTTGCTTTCGGAAAATGGTAATGTTGATTTTCGGTTACTTATTTTGTATTTGATAATGGTTAAGAGTATGTGTGTTTTTTCTTAAGAAGTTATATGTTCAAAATTAGATGGGGTAGAGTATATATGCTTTTGTAGATTTAGCAAGTTAAATGGCTGCAAGGTGGGTCTCCTGTCCGAGAAACAAGGAATCTCATATAATGAGAGATTGTGCAAGAGCAAAAAAAAATGGATGCAGAAAATAAACAACAAATAGATAAAAGCTTTTGTTATGGAAAAGTTCCACATGCGTACTTAGGATAAAGAGCTAGGAAGAAAGAAAATTTACTATATTGAAGTATTTAATCCCACTCATAATCATCAACCAAATGCATACATAGAGGCCAATATCTCTTGGAGAATCAAAATTCTTATTCCTTAGTTAAGGACTAATTTTCATCAACTCCGTTGTGAAACAGGGCTTGGAAAAGGCCAAAGGAAGTGTGGAGGAAAGAGTAAAGGGAAAGTTATGCAGATATGTTGGCAACTAGCTTTTGGATAGCTTTGGGATAATCTATTTAGAGGGGTTTGTGGAGAAGCTGGGAGCATTTATTTTGAAACTTCACAGAAAAAAGGCCGAATAGATCGAGCTAATAAAAAAGCAATATGTCCTATAGGCTATCTTTAGCCTCATAGACATTAAAATTGTTTCTTTTTTCTTTCTATACCAATTTGGTCTCTAACTTGACCGTGACCTTAAAATTAGATAATAATAATATTTTATCTTCGAAATATAAACAATACTAAAACAATATTTAAATATTTTAAATTTAATAAAATTTGTGTATTATCATTTAGACTTTTATTTAATAAAATTTAGTTTTAAATTTTAATCACGAACGATTAATCTCCCCTACTTTCCATGTAACAATCCTTAGTATTCAAAAATAGAAAATGAGGTCGATCATCTCTATAATATGAGATTCATTAATATATTCAACCATTTGATTAACTTAATTGTTTTTTATTGAACTTTTAATAATTATATTAAGAAATTGAGTTGTTTTTAGTAAGATTTTTTAAAGTTACTGAAATCACAAGTTTGATGAGTAATCTCTTCACAATCCAGGTATTAAAATTGGGTAAGAATTTATTGAAATCATAAGTTTGATGAGTATAATATTATAAGTTAATAAATATTTATTTTTAAAAATAAACATGATAATGCATGTAAATAAAATATTAATTGTGAAAAATTCAATATATTTCTCCATAAATAAATAAAATTTTTAATAAATAGTGAAAATAAAATTTACTTAGAAACAATCGATATATATTTCCATAAATAATGAAGGTTTTTCATAAATAGTGAAAATACAATTTACTTATCTAAATTGACAAGTCCAAATGATATAGCATTATAGATCTCGGATCAATTGAAACCTGCATGGAAACAAACTTGTGAGTTAAAACAGCTACGGTTAAAATGAAACAATGGACAATAATTCCATTCCCCAAGACAATTTGGCGAGAGACAAGTGAAGTGGCAGAAAGAAATAATGCATAAATTTGATTGAAATGGAAACAATGAGAAATGCACAATCTTAAGTGAAGTGGCAGAAAGAAATAATGCATAAATTTGATTGAAATGGAAACAATGAGAAATGCACAATCTTGTATATTACTGAGAATATTTCTTCAATCTAAAATCTTAATCATCCATTTAGTAACAAATAAAAATTCCTTAATCCATATTCTGAAATCAATATGCTTATCGACTTAATTATTCGTTATTCCTTTGCTTTCCTCAAACATTCTACATGAAAACCAATGAATATGTTTTGTTGCTCACTGCTCTAGCCCTGCTTATGGCCACATTGTTATTTAGTCAGGTTCCAATAGTTATTATGGTGGCTTCTCCTCTTGAACATTAACACAACCCTCATGATTCAACTCTGCCAAGTCCATATGTTCATCGTTTCGTTAGAGTTGAACTACTCGACTACCGAAACCCTATACTAAATCCATATGATTCATTGGGATCCAGACCTCGCTCCTGTATATAGGCACATCACACCTCGCTGAACCTAAGAATTCAACAAAACGACCATCAAACGAGATGATCATAAAATTGAAACAATTTATATAAAAAAAATTAAATGTATGCATGGACATTTGGCCGCATTGTCAATTACATTTTCCACACCGTTTATTAAAATTTTGCAACAAAAAATTATGAGATTAAGGTTTGAGATAAATTGCAACTTTATTCTGTAGGAAGAACCCAAATATCTGCCATTAACTTTTTTTTTTTTTTTAATTACAAAATTGAAATTCCGGAAGGTCAATTCGAATACATAAACATCTCTATTTACTTTGAAAATATTATTGCATTGGAAAATATTATTGTGATGGTAGGAAAATAATATTGGTAAGATGATCCAGAGAATTCAAAGTAGGAATAATTTGCAAGAATATTTTATTATTCACAATTTTTTGTAAAAGTATATATAAGACTTCCATTATTTAGAAATGGAGGAGACCTAGCGTCGGTTAACGATAATTATGGAAACTGGATAGATGCAAGTGTAATATTCCTTTTTTTTATATGGTCAAAATGGACTGAATCTATCCATGGTATTTACTGTGGTGTTTTCCCATTGTATCAACCCATGGTATTTGCCTTCAATTTTCAAGGGAAAATAATAAAATAGGGTCTTTAGAGAGTCCATCAAGCCTATAAAATGGGATAGAAGCTAAGTATTTGGATAATTCAGGTTTATTTATCATGTTTCTTTTTTCTTGAGAACTTAGTGAGGGTGGTTTGATCCCTAGGATGAAAACTCTGTGGGTGTTATTTTGTCTCGTAGATCCATTCATGGTCCACCATTGTGCTTCATTGCATTTGTCTTATTTTTTGATAAGTAATCGTGCATGCCATTGCAGGGGCTTGAAATCCATTGTATGGGCATGTACCATTTCCTTTGGTTATTAATATAAATAAAAGGTGCGTTTCCAAATCTCGTTGTGTTCAGTGTTTTATTTGCAATTATTTTTAACTAGAACACCTAGATGTGTCAGTGTTTTATTGTTTGGGACATTATAGTGGTATCAGAGTTGTGCATCTTGCCAGCCTTATTGTTTTTGTCAGTCGTCAGCCTAAGTCATAGGACACATCTTTCAAAGTCTCGTGTCCTGTATTTCATGTGTCGGGAACAAAAACCGCCCCAAAACGTGTTGAAAACATTTTTCTTCATGTCTTCCAATCGAAACACTGTTTTGGACGTGTCGAAAATGTGCCCTAACATTTTTTGTTCTTAGGACATGTGTCCCATGAAAAGTAACAATTAAAACCTACAACATGGTTTATTTTTGGCTTTTTTTGTTATTGTTTGTCACCAAAGTTGAGTTTGCTCGTCACTTGAATCCAACTTGTTGTGCACTGTGAGGAATTCCATCAAATTAGAGTGCAATGCTCACAACTTCACATCGACTTGGACTTGGAGATGTAGGTGACAAGCGTTCACATGATTTGCTGAGAGTTTAGAGCACTTAAATTTCTTGTAAATTGTGTTATAGTCTACGAAATTTAACTTAATTATATATGAGTAACCACGTATGGATAGCGTATTGAAATATAAAACTCGGACTCAAGTCACCATCATGTGCTCATTGCTCACTACACTTTTGAGGTCCAAAGAAAGGGAAAGCTTGATTAACGCTCTGGTCAACAATGAAATTTGAACACATAAATTTATAGTTCATAAACTATCTTATGTGAAGTTTAAACATGATCAAACTTGTTTGAAGTTAAAAAAAAAAATTATAACATGAACAATGAACATCATTGATGTAGTAAATTAATAAAATAACTAATAAATTATTAAATAATAAACACTGTATATTAAATATCATCTATAATATGGATATGAACTACTTATTTTACCATATATATATATATATATAATATATATATATATATGTCGCGTGTCCCTTGTGTCTTGTTTTTAAAGCAGCTGCATCTACTGTCGAATACTCGTACATTCTGTTTCTCGTGTCATGTGACTTAGTTATCAACATATCATAATTTTGTAGGTTTGAAAATCCTTGTCGTAACTTCTGCGGATTTCGCTGACATTTTCCATCTTCGGTAGTACTAGAGGTCACACTAGAGGTACTCGAGATCACCCTAGTTGGACTCTTATTTTCCAATTAATAGTTTTTTGGAGATGATTTCGCTGAGGGGAAAGGTTTTAAGATTGGATCTAGAATTTCTTATAAAGAATCTAATTATCAGGAGACTGAGCTCTTAGTCTCCCACGAGAGATAGAGTCCCTATCAAATTCAGGCGGCCACGTGTTAAATCTTTGTTGTAATGAGGTTGTTCAAGTTGGAAATTATTAATTCCTACTTGTCTATGGTTATAATTCTCCATTTGAGTTTGTTCCTATATAATAGGGATTTAATTTTCTCTAGTTTAGTATGTGGTTGAGAAAATCTCTCAACAACACTAGTGTACGTCCAAGATAGAATTCCTATCTTGAGACTATTGATTGTATAAATATCTTGTAATTTCCTCATTCATTACGTAATAGAAAATATATTGATTGTGCTAATTTTATCTTGGTATCAGAGCCTGTGAGGGCCTGGCCCTCCTAGGCTTGGCCCCTCCTGGGCTGAGGAAATAAAGAGTTTGTTGTTTACTGTGTATGCGATTTTGTGTGTGCAGTTTTGAGTGTGCCAAGGCCATTGATAGGCAATACGAAGAGTGAACAGGCACTGCCCCATGTACTTCGAGAATGCCAGGGACGAATCCCCTGGGCTGTATGCATAAGCATAGGGTTTATCCTGCTTTATGAGGTTCAATAAATATATCGTGTAGGTGGTCAGCGGGCTCTCCAGGTCCTGCTGGATTATTTCATCGACGACCGTGTAGGGCACCGAGTGGACTACGACATGACGCTTTCCGGCGAGGGTTTGCTACCCCGAGGCGAATTCCACCCCCTGGCGGCACTCCACGGCAGCCCAAAATCTCAGAAATCCTTCATGGCGGACATCGCCTCTCTCATTTGGAGCGCGACAGGGGCTCTCTTCAGGCTGGCGCTGCGGATTCCAGCTTACTTCGAGACAGAACTCCTTGTCCAGATCGTGCACATTCACGGTACCGAAGTGATCGACACACGGGGGATCGACTGGGATTCCATTGAAGATACTTTCATGAACGATGCCAAAGGGCTTTTGTTGACTCATCAGTCTTTGAGATTCAAGAGTATCATCGGTGGATTTAGAAACAATTGCCGGGATTACTCATGATCAGACTGCCAGAACCCTGCCTATTTATGTTTTTGATTTGGAATATGACCGTCCTCTCATGCTAGACCGCTTCCACCAGTCAGTTGCCTTCGGAGACATGGTGATTGTGGTTAGAACCAAGAGTGTTCAGTC
Organism: Pinus taeda; assembly: GCA_000404065.3. Lineage (NCBI taxonomy): Eukaryota > Viridiplantae > Streptophyta > Pinopsida > Pinales > Pinaceae > Pinus > Pinus taeda. The sequence goes on from APFE030966683.1 coordinate 54,651, forward strand.
CGTGAGCGATTACAATTGTAATGGCCGGCATGTCATCACTCAGTCACGGAACCTTGAGAGGCCAATATTGTGGGCGCCGTGTTGCAGAGTCGGTGTGGCGAAATCGCTCTGCAGTGGTAGTGCTGGTAGCTGCAGATCGACCCTAGAATCAAGAAAAATGGTGATATATGGTATTGCAGATCTAGTGTGGATGTGGTCACCGCCTTCTACACGTCTGGTGGAATGCCTGCGAGGCTGCATGACCTATGGAGTGGAGAACCAGATCACGGTGAACCCAGATCATGATGGCAAATCAGAGAATCGTGGTAGAGTTAGAGAGGCAAATTAGAAACCGTGGTGCATCTGCCCGTGATTTTATAGCATTGAAGGAGGACACTGAGGTTTCTCTTGTTCTGTCTTACATGCACCTATGTGTGGAAGATTGGAAGTGGTGGTAGAAAGTATTCTTTGCATCTGGCTCTGTGTCCATTTATATTTTTCTCTATTCAATAAACTATCTGGTGTTTTATCTGCGCAGCCTTAGTGGTCCTGTGTCAGCTGCTTTGTACATTGGCTACTCTCTGCTTATGGTCTTTGCCATCATGCTCGCCACATGACAATTGAACTTCTTGCATCCTTCTGGTTTGTGCATTACTTCTTCTCTTCTGTTAAACTAGATCGATGGTCAAAGCACAATGGTGGTCAGTGGTCATCAAGCCAGGGGATCGTCTGAAGTTTATGTATTATGAAGTTGTCTTGAAGCTCTGACATGTCTACAATGGGTTTTAGCTGGTTGATGAGACCTGGACTCAGTTTTATGCTTCTCACAGAAAGGTTCAGAATATGAATGACTTGATAGCAATTTTTTAAGACATGATAATATGATCCTTTGAAGCAGTTCCTTACTCATTGCATGTTGTTATTTATCTGTTTTTGATCATTCAAACAGCTTCTTAGCAAGGATCAGGGCCGGTTGTACTGCTGATACATGGCTTCCCCGAGTTGTGGTATTCGTGGCGCCATCAGATTCCTGTGCTTGCAGAATTACAGTCCCAACAAAATTTGTAGTTGGAGAGAAAAACTTGGTATACACTATACCTGGTATGAAGAACTTTGTTCATGGAGGAGGCTTGAAGAAATTTGTCCCCTTTCTAGAGGAAGTGGTTGTTATTGAAGATGGTCATCACTTCATCCAGCAAGAGAAATCAAATTGAGTTTCAGGCGGAGGAGGAGATGCGTGAGGCCTAGAAGTAAGGCGGAGGAGGAGATGCGCGAGGCCTTGAGCGTGCTTGACCTTATCGTTGCTAATTTTATCTTCTGTTCACAGGAGCCGAGCTGATTGTGGCGTTTGCAATTTTTTGCCTTTGTGAATTTCAACTTAACATGTAAATGCATTTATGTAAATCTGGTTAAAAGAATTAGATTGTTGTGACATTTAGCTTGGCAAACTAGTGTCACCAATGTAAATCTACGTTGGAATTTGCCATTCCAACAATAGAAAAATCTATTTGCAGGAATGATCTATTACCAGATATGAGAAGACATGACAACTACATCAGAGATTGAAGGATGATCGAGATCCTCTTGCAGGTTGTTAGCAAGCATGAGGTAGTATGCTTGAAATTGTTCTGGAAGAGAAAATTGTGTTCTCTTCGTGGGGCTGTGAGTGCTTGTGTTCTGGTGGACCTCTCACAGATGAGGTAATGAAGCAGCGATAATGGTTATGGGGGACAACAAAGTAGATTTTTGTTTTAGTGTGTGGAATAGACTCCCTAGCATATTATTGTAATAGTCATTGTATGTACTAAACTCCAATGTTGAAATGTAAGCCTTGCTAAGGCATTTGAAAGTTCGTGGTGATTTCAAAACCACTTTGTAATGGTTTGTGGTTAGCCTGAAACCATCTTGTATCACTGTAATGTAATGGTTGGTGGTGAGCCAGAAACCATCTATAGAGCCTTAGTGGCTACAGGAGTTGCCCGATGGTGGTGAATTGAGATCCTTGATCAGCGCGGTGGTAGCAGATCGGATCTGCCCAGTGGTGGCGAATTGAGATCCTTGATCAGCTCGATGGTAGCAGATCGGATCTGCCCGGTGGTGGCGAAGTGAGGTTCCGTGATCGGACCTGCCCAATGGTGGCGAATTAGAGCTCTGTGATCTGCTCGGTGGAAGCAGATGAAATCGGCGAATTTGCCCGGTGGTGGTAAATCGGACTTGCCCAGTGGTGGCAGATTGCCTTTGTGGCTGTGTGTACACAGGAGCTTTGTGCTCGTAGGAGCAGATGGACTACAGTAACACCTGGCTCGGACTCAGATGATTCTTTCTGAGTAGAAGGGGATTGGTGCGTTTTTCGCACTAACAGCAGCGCCAGGAAAGCCAACTGGCGCGTCTGTTAGGCCATTAATCGCGCCAATGGCGAAGGTTTATCATTCAGGATCGCGCCAATTCACCTTCAAGTGGATCTGCAGGAGAGGCAGATCGGATCAATTTGGCTATATTGGAAACGCCAAATTTGCAGATTGTGGATCTGTGCGAGGGCGGAAGATTGTGTTTTTGGAGGTTTTGTACATGCAATTCGCCTGATGGCGGTGGATTTGACTATCATGACAAGTAGTCATTAAGGGGAGGAGTTGGAAATTATTAATTCCTACTTGTCTATGGTTATAATTCTCCATTTGAGGAGTTTGTTCCTATATAATAGGGATTTAATTTTCTCTAGTTTAGTATGTGGTTGAGAGAATCTCTCAATCGCACTGGTGTACGTCCAAGATAGAATTCCTATCTTGAGACTATTGATTGTATAAATATCTTGTAATTTCCTCGTTCATTACATAATAGAAAATATATTGATTGTGCTAATTTTATTTGTTCACCAGTTTGGAAGACATTATTTGTTGCATTACGTCAACATCAGATTATCAACGTTGAAATAAAGAACGTCGAATTTACTGGTGCTTGTGATGTGACTGCGATTTGGCTAGTCGTAGCAGCTAAGACCAGAGCTGGAATGTTTAATGAATCAGAATGAGCAAGTGCACGGGTAGTATGGCTCACATAAATTAAAATTGTGTGGTTGGGCTATGAAGAAATTTGATCAAATCATAAGGGTTCAAATCGCAAACGACGAATTCTTTGCCCGAATTGTTAACTCATTGGAGGCGCATTGATCAAGACTGTAATCCTTGGATCATTCGTCCAATTTCTGGTAGGGATCGGAGGGGCCAGAAGGTAGTGCCAGAGTCCGAGAAAGCTCAGTCACATAGGGGTCGGAGGAGCCGTATATCCGTAGAGGCCGAAAGGCTCAGTTACGTAGGGGTCAGAGGAGTCGTATATCCATAGAGGTCTAGAGTATTATATACTGTCGTTGTGGGAACAATAAAGGTCGTGGTTCATCAAAGTTGCCAACGGGAGGGAGCCATTCATATCTTATTGTCGGGTAATTTAGGGTGTATAGTTTTGTCACTCATATGCTTGGAATAAGTCACCCTAGATGGTTCGATCATTTCATTTCCGGACAAGGGCTTTTTTTTATTGCATCTATTACTTCTTGGTTCGGTCATTTCATTTCCGGACTAGATTTTTTTTTTTTGCATCTATTACTTCTTGTTTGAGATCGTTGGGTTTGTGTTTCTATGGAGGACTTTATCAAGATCAATATATGGAACTGTGGAAACCTGTAGGCCCATCCTGAATTCGTTTATTGAAGTATAGAAAGGCTTTGGTCACATGTTGGATATCTTCTCGTTGGGAATCTGTAAGGAGGCAAGTCATTGTTCATCCCGCCTATATCAAGTCGAAAGCAGATATGGGGCAGTCTGAACGCTATGAACGCATTGCACATCGCAGGATTGAGAGATCATTTATTTATAGCCTACACAAGAGGATTTTGCAATGGATCGGGCTGTCGTGAAGCCGCACGACCATTTGTAGCAGCGTTGGGCCATATCCTCTTATCCACAATGCACTCATTTAGGCAAAAACCCAAGGATCGTTTCACTCGATTACTATACGCAGGCGGATCTCAGGCAAGGGATGAGTGGCCCATCTAATTGTTCCTTTTCACTTCCAGGTGCATTCACACAAGAGGTCCACCACATCACCAGCCAAGGCCCACCCTTGTTTGGGTATATGTAGACTAAATGCTTCACATAATGTAATTGACTATTTTTTCTTTAATCAATTAGTTTTCCTCGTTTCCCGTTGGTTGTGTGGTGCAGTGGGTTACCATATCTTGAATTAAGTTTTTAATAAAGACGAGATCATATTTCTATGACCTGGTATATTCTCCTGTTTAGATTGATTAGAAGAAATATATATATTGATTGGATTAAAATAGTGTTTGTGAGCTGTGCAAAAATTGGGAGGTCGTGAGGCCAAAAATACCACCTAAGAGGAGACACCCTGTAATTGTAAAGGAAAAATAAGGGTTTCTTTAAACCTTAGTTGGGTTGCACAGCTGCACATTTCCTGGTGACACTATTTCAATAATGTAACCCTAATTTATTTGTCAGCTTCTCTTATTATATTTGAGCGGTATCACCGCATAAAAGACCTAGGTTAAGGCTATTATTGCACGAGAATATTTCTAATAGAGAAGTTCATTGCTCATAGGAGAACAATTTGTCATATATGCTCAAAGGAGGTAAATCAATTCTATTGAAGAAAGCCAAGGAGAGAAGGAAGATCAAGCATCAAAATCCATTGATGTCAAGCCATAATGTTATCGCTTTACTTTTGCAAATGCCTCAGGAATCAACATAGTAGCACATACACTGGTCCTGTGGCCTGCAATACTTCGGTGGATCAAAAATGGCAACAACTTCCAGATCAGAAGCAAGAGCAGAGCAATAGACCTTTCTCACGGAAGATCCATGTTATCCTTCAGCAGTGAAAGGATATCCAGAGGGAAGATGTAAAAATAAAGTGTCTCTTTGAACTTCGATCCAAAATGCATAGAACAAAGTCAGAAGATGTCCTCCTATTGTTAGACACATAATACATAGCTTTGTCTAATAGAGAAATCATAATGGAAAGGGTCAAGTTGGGACTTCAGGACATCAATGCTTACTTTGATATAGCCTAGGTTCTTGGAGCATTCTTGTGAAAAGGCTAAACTTACTGTCGCCACTTGCCTTGGGGAAATCTTAGCCTTAACAACATTGTTACTACCCTACAATGATGACATCATGAGGAGGATTTTTTGAGTAATGGTAGGATCCCTCAAAGGATTGGACAATATCAACCTTCTTACTTTCTATTAGAGGTATAAGATTTTAGAATGCATGGAAAAATCAAGATTTTTTATACTTATGTTGGATCTAAAATGTGATGACATAATGCTTCAGACGCTCCAAAGCTTTTGCACCAGCATTACAACATCTCATCCAAAATTTGTCAAAACATACATGCATAAGATTATGTCCCTAATCTTAGGAGAAGATAAGGCCATTTGCAAACAATTGAAGTCCAAATTCTTGTCCATTTAGAGGAAGGAGCTAATTGTATCACTTGTTGTCTACGAACTAGTCGAGGGGTTGGTCAAACTAAACATCAAACTACTTAAAAGGAATTTGACCAAGGAGTAACTATCAAGGATTTGTGCAGATAGCAAGAATGAACTCAGGAAAATCACATGCTTTCTATGCAAGGGATCTTGGGCACTTAACCATTCATGTCCTCGTGATAGGAAGGAGGCAAAAAGGACAAAACCAAAGGAAATTTCTTCATACCATGAGAATTGATATGAAGGATCCGAGCACAGGTACACATGGTGATAAACAACACAATCTTATTTAGAAAAACTTGCAGGACAAGTCAAGGATAACTACTGAGCTTGACAAAGTACATGGGGAAAGGAATGAGGTACTTCTTCCTTACAATATGGTAGATTGTTGTAGTATTGAGTCCGTAGATCTTTAGGAGGACATCCATGAAGAGTATGAGCAATCAAGTGTAAATGAGTGTGCATCGATGCATCCATGTCTGAAAACCAAAGAGAATGGGTAACAAATTGTCCTCACAAGTGGAGAAGGACAAGAAGAAGGCATTCAAGGAGACTTAAATGAGGAGACAATGATGATAAGCCAATATGATGAGAATGATCATAAGGAGCAACATGAAAAATATAGTATGCAAGATGAGACATTTCTAGAGAGTCGGTCAAAGGTTTAAGTTGGAGCTATGATAATTGAGAATCTAGTGCAAACATATATAGAAATTTAGCAGGGCACCAAAGTTGCCAATAAAGGACTTTCAGGAAAAGGTAAAGCATTTCAAGACATATCCTATGATGATGAATAGAGAGTCTGGACAGTCCGAGACACTGTCTTACAGAAGAATAGAAAAATTGAGGAGATCATAGGAGCATGTGCCGAATTAATGACCCAATTGTCTAGTGTTAAGGAACAACTGAAGTCCCTCACAAGGCAATAAGAGGAGTAAAATTGGGAGTTCTAGAGAAGCCTTCTACTGGAGTACATAGAAAAGGCTTGCAACACTACCAACCATCCTTTTATGAATTGGGTTTCAGAGTAAGGCAGAATTCTCCAAACAGATTATGTTGATTAACCGAGTGGAGTAGCATGAGTTGAGCATCAGCCAAAATGAACATGGAATACTTATTGCATATGTAGGAATTCATGCATTATATCCTCCCCAAGAGATGGATTGGCAAGAGATTATGAGTTGGAAATCTATTGATGGGATGCTCTTATCCAAGAGCATATTGCGGCTTGGGCCCTTTGGCTCGGATAGTGATGGAGGGCTGAGACGGTACCATAACCCATGGGTCCGAGGATTTAGGTGGCATTGAGATCTAGGAGAATCCATTATGGCCAATATTCGCCGAATGATTGTTTGGGATCCAAATGAATCTATTGAGGGAAGGATTCTTCGGAGGATCATTTGGGATGATGTAGAATGGAGGTATGGAATATCAAACACAGTTGTATGGGATCTTGGTATCAATGCTTTTGTTGTGGATAGCAGTAAATTGCTTCATGGAAAGCAATCTTTGGGGAGGAGGCTTTTTAATATTCCATTTCTTGATCTGGTCAAAATGGATGGAATCTGTACATGGTATTTACTGTGGTATTTTTCCATGGTATCAACCCATGGTATTTGCCTTCAGTTTTCAAGGGAAAATAATAAAATAGGGTTTCTAGAGAGTACATCAAGCCATAGAAGCTAAGTATTTGGATCATTTAGTTTTATTTATCTTGTTGTGTTTTTCTTGAGAACTTGGCATGGTGAGTTCCAGTTTGATCCCAGGAATGAAAACCTGTGGGTGTTATTTTGTTTGTTGGATCCATCCAAGGTGCATAATTATGTTTCAATGCATTTGTATTTTCTTTTGATAAGAAGTCATGCACGCCATTGCAAGGGCTTGAAATTCATTCTATGGGCATGTACCATTTCCTTCAATTATTAATATAATTAAAGGTTGCATTTCCAAATCTCATTTTTTTCAGTGCTTTGTTTGCAATTATTTTCAATTAGAACACCTAGATACGCCACATTGGTTTATTATTACACTATTCGAGATATTACAACATGTCCTTATGTGAACTTACAACTCACCATACTTAGCTCATAGGGAAATGATGCATTGAAAAAGCTAACTCTAACGCGCCCTCTAAGTGAAACATAGGGAGGAACTAAAGAAGAAAGAAAAAATAGAATGGGTATTACTAACAAGGCGTGATTGGGTACCTATATACAAACTCTCATAAGTGGAGGAAGAGTAAAAAAACCGTAAGAAAAATTATCTGCCCAAAAAGAGAGAAAGATGCTAGTGCTCAAATTATCATAAAGTTGAAATTGTAGATCCCATAATGGTCCAATGAATGGTAAGAAAATATGCCTGCTCTAATCAAGAAGTATGAAATGTTGATGTACAAATATTTTGAGGATGAGAGTTGTGAAACCTCAATCAGGCCAATTGATCTCAGAAGTAGGATTGTTGCAAAGGCACAAGGAGGGAAAACACTGTCAACTTCCCAAAAAAACACTCGAGAGAAAATAGGTGTTGGTAAAGGACCTGGACAAGGCTTCAAACAAAAGAAATGCCATCAAACAGAAAACAAACAATGAGGCATGAAAATGTGGAAACTCGACTCACCTGTCGTACAACAACACTCTTGAAGTTGTTTGAACATCGTCACCATCACATTGATCAAACACAAAAAAATGACAACTGTCAACAAGGAAATGACAACAATATTTGTCACCATCTAACTGCCCCCCCAAAAGACAAATGTAGAAGGATCAAGAATGAATAGTATCTATTGTCAGCAAATTCCCTATAAAACACAAATGAGGGAGCAATGACAATCAACAACAAACAACTAATGCAACTCAGTTATATGAATTTTGCAAGCATTGGTTCAATTAACGCCATGATGATCCATCAATCCAACGACAAATGATCTTGATGGTTGCCACTAACCCGCAACTCATTCTCTTAGTCTCTTTTGTAACGATCTGAATGCAGGACTATTAATTTACTAAGAATGATGTTGCTTGTGAAATTCCTTTTGATGAGGATGTGCAGATAAATCATTTTTTTGTTTTTTTAGACTCAAAGTTGGATGCCACAACATTTTCATCTGGAATGGCATTAGCAGTCATGTCATCAATATGTTTATCACAATTAACATGAGAAATTTATTCAAGAACCACATAATTGGATGTAGGTGATGAGGCAATAGAAGCATCATATCCAAGACCTCCTCTTGATGTCTGCACTACAGTTTTAATAGGAGCAACAGTTCCGTACCCATTCTTCGCAAGTCCTCCTCCAATATATCCCATTTTTCTCAACAATCGAGACCCAATACCATTAGTATGGTTTTGAAAACTGGTTTTGACAAAGGCATGCGATGAGTCATGATCATCAACATCAGGCTTATGGAATTCAATATCATCAAGTGTGGAAGAAGGAGAGCTTGACATAACATCAATTGTCTCCATCTCGAATTTTTGAAGACAAATCACTTCTAATTCAAGTTTGTCCTTAGACTCTTGCAAATTTTCAATGACCTCACCTTTCTCAATCATTTGTTGTGATAATATATCATATTTTTGTTTCAAAAGTTGATAGTGTTCCAACATTGTTTCTTTTAAACATTTAATTTCCATAACACGCTGATTATTTCTCTTCTAGTTTCTTCTTTTATTTTTTTGTTCTTGAGTCAAAAAAGAACTCAACTTCCTCCTCCAAGTCATCAAACAGATCAATCTTCTCTTGAAATTTATCTACAAGCATCTGGAAATATTTTTCCATGTTTGAATCCAAATGGTCAACCTTCTACATTTTCTCACCTATTGAAGTTTGCAACCTATTTTTAAGAGTTGCATTCTCTTGTTGCAATAGTGCTATAATTGACTACAATTGAAGGACCTCTTTATGAATTTCATCTGATGCCTTCTTGTCATAAACCTCTTTCAACCTTTTACCCATCTTGAAAATACCAAGTTGGAAAATTTATTTCGTCTAGCCACAAAAACAAAAAACTGCTACTAAAAACACTCACAACAACAATTGTTTTATACTTCGAAACATAATACAAATTAGATCTATCCAGCTAAGTTTGCATAAATAACCAACAAGAAAAGGTATCACAACCACCTAAATATAGTTATTATCCCATAGAAATCCTTTTCCTATCATTTTAACTATTCTCATTTTTTAACTCTATATAAAAAAGCCAATAATTTTCGCAAGGCTAATAATGTTTTCCTAGATTCCTCTTTTTTAATAATTCAAATAAATTTTTAAATAAAAACCAATGAGAGCATGAATCAAATCTATCAACAATTAAATGAATCTTCTTTAACCTGGTCGAGTGAAGCTCCTTTAATCTGTTGGCAAGGAGAAGCACAAAAGAAACCACACATTATTATTCCTAGCTCATTAAACATGACAACGGTTGTTGAAAATGTAATTTCAACGCAGCCGTACCAACGCCCAAAACCACCACAGTAAAACCACAAACCCGTGGTAAGTTTCTCGGACCGCTTTTGTGTGAAGGCAGTTTTCGTACACAAGCGACATGAGAAAATATAGTGTTGACGCGTGGCAGAGGTTTGACATCACCATCTAACAGTTTCTCGGGTGGTAAAGTTCGGTTAAAAAGACTCACCTGATATTCTCCTCCGCCTTCCCATCTACTCCATCAATCTCCCCCGTCGATTGTTCCAAGATGCATACGAACCTGCAATAAATGTTACAAGGAGTAAAGTTCGGTTAAAAAGGCTCACCCGATATTGTCCTGAACAGTTGGATTAAAAGAGTGGCTGCCCACTGTCGATTAAGTCAAAGCTGCATACAGGTATGCAGGGCATGGAGATTGCGTGAAGTAAAATAAAATTTTCTTTGACCGCCGATTTTAATATTAATGCATTTAATGAATTTGTCATAGTTGTAGGTAAAAGATTTTAATTTTAATGTTATTTTAATGGGTATAACATATAAGTTTTTAATTTTATTATTTTAAAATTCACAGGCGTAAGTTTTGTTTTACTGAACAAGTAAAACACATATTGTAATTTTTCTTGGTGAATTGTATTGTGAGAGGAGATCCGCACAGCAGTGCGTAGGGAGTAAGAAAAACAGGGGAAGCATGTATCAGTAAAAACTCTGAAATCTTTCACACATCAGTGAAAAGGGTAATGTAAGTTTTTTTTGGTGAATGCATAATTTCCACACAACAGTGTGTTGATATTTTTATTTTTACAGCAGTAAATCCAAGTAAATTTATTTTACAGCAGTGAATGAAGATTTTACACAGCAGTGTAAAAATAATTTTGTAAAAGGAGACAGAGTAATTTCTTTTGAAATGTTTTTGGTGAATCCCTCTGAGTGAAAGAGGATGAATATGTACCAGTGATTTTTGTTTTAATGAATAGAAATCTTTTTATGGTGGTGTAATACTCTGTTCTCAGTAAAAAAAAAATTAAAAGCTTCCCTGTGCAAAAAGATCCTGGAGTAAAGGAAATAGAGCATTGCCTATGTGTGCTTGAATTGTTTGTTTTAGGGATTTTACCAGAAAAATCCCCAACAGTGGTATCAGAGCAGGCTTAGGCTCTTTGAAGGTGACAAAGAAGCTGAAGGGAGGAGTCTTTTGTTGCAGCAGTAGACCTTCTCCAGTAGAGTGAAGGCTCAGTCAAGAAAATACTCAGATATTTCACAAAGTTTTTTATGTGTTGCTGAAGAAGAAGTCAGTTGTTTTAAAATACACAGTCAAGAAATTGAAGCATAACTAAGGATGCAAGGAATGGCCAGCACAAGCACTGGTATGGGTATGTTTAACACCCAGCTCCCACAGTTTAATGGGAAAAACTATGACTATTAGGCAATAACCATGAGAGCCCTGTTTGCCTCTCAAGATTTATGGGAATTAGTTGAAGATGGGTTTGAAGAACCAGCAGATGAAAATGAATTTAATAGATTAACTCAGGCAGAGAAAGATCTATTAAAGAGCAATAGGAAGAAGGACTCAAAAACCCTTGTATTTTTGTATCAAGCAGTGGACCAGAGTGTGTTTCCAAGGTTAGCAGCAACTAAAACATCCAATGAAGCATGGCAGACCCTCAAGACAGCCTATCAAGGCATGGATAAAGTGAAGACAGCAAAACTACAGTTGCTGAGGAGAGATTTTGAGAATCTGTGCGTGAAAGAGTCATACAACATTGACTCATTCTTCACACATGTAATTGGTCTGATCACACAGATGAGGACTCATGGAGAAACCATTGAAGAAAGGAGGATTGTGGAGAAAATATTGAGGGTCTTACCCTCAAAGTTTGATGTTATTGTCACCACCATTGAAGAGACAAAGGATCTCTCAAGTTTTTCAGTTGATGAGCTACATGCATCACTGATAACACAT
>APFE030966688.1:0-24278 GCA_000404065.3 Pinus taeda
TAGAAGCCCATGAAATGGCTCCTGAACCCATGTGAAAAACATAACCAGAAGTGCTTTTCCGATCATCTACACTTCCAGCCCAATCACTATCGGTGTAGCCAACTAACTCTGAATGTTCTAAGACATTATATAAGATGCCAAAACTTTTAGTACCTTTAACATACCTCAGAATTCTTTTTGATGCCTGCCAATGTGCTTCCTTTGGCCTCTCCATGAATCTGGAAATTAAACTAACAACAAACATTATGTCAGGTCTAGTTGCAGTTAAATACATAAGGCTGCCAACTATGCTCTTGTACAAACTAGGATCAAAATCCTTGCTGCCGTCCTCTTTGATGAGTTTTAATCCCATTACTGTGGGAGTGATTGCTGCCTTACACTCTTGCATATTAAATCTGCCCAACACTTCATTTACATATTTTGCCTGTGAGATGAAAATTCCATTTTCATTTTGATCTACTTCTATTCCTAAGAAGTATCTTAGCAAACCCATGTCAGTCATTTCAAATTCCTCTTTCATGACTGCTTTGAAATTTTCAATGAGGTAGTTATCATTACCTGTAAAAATCACATCATCAACATATAACACAACAATTAGCAATTTACCATCTTTTTCTTTGATGTAGACTGTGGGTTCTCCCTCACACTTTTCAAATCCATTCTCTAGTAGATAGGAATATATCCTACTGTACCATGCTCTTGGCGCTTGCTTTAGCCCATAAAGAGCTTTCTTCAATTTGCACACTTTGTGCTCTTCACCTTTCTTCTCATAGCCTATAGGTTGTTTAATGTATACCTCTTCCATTAATACTCCATTCAAGAATGCTGAATTCACATCCATTTGGTAAACTTTCCACTTGTTTTGTGCTGCTATGGACAACACTTCTTTCACGGTTTCCATTCTTGCAACCGGTGCGAAAGTTTCCTCATAATCCCTCCCATACTGCTGCTTGTATCCCTTGACAACCAGCGTTGCCTTGTGTCTTTCAATTTTGCCTTCAGCATTGCACTTGATCTTATAGACCCATTTGACTCCAATGACTTCCTTACCTTTTGGTAGGTCAACCAAATCCCATGTTTTGTTTCTCTCTATGGCATTCATTTCCTCATCCATAGCTTCTATCCATTTCTTATCTTTAATTGCATCTTCAAAATGAATAGGATCATCAACATGACAATACAAGGCAAATAAGGAATTCATTCCTTCATCATAAATATCACTTAAATTTCTGAATTTTTTACCTCTTTCATTCGGTGTGCAAGTGCTTGAAGATGCACTTGAATTTCCACTTTGTGGTGTGCTTGGAGAAGCACTTTCATTTCTCCTCAAGGGTGTTCCTTGCTGTCCTTATGTTGGCGCTGCTGTTTGGGGATGTATTTCAGCCATCTCCTCATCATCTTCATCATGAAACAAACAGATTTTAACATTCACTGTTTTCTCTATGCTTCCATCCCAAGCTTCCTCCTCAATAAATTGAACATCTCTGCTGACAAAAAATTTCTTGGTAGATGGGATATACAATCTGTAGGCTTTGGATTCCTCACTGTGTCCAATGAAAAGACATTTCTCCCATTTGCTATCCAACTTCCTCCTTAGCTGATCTGGAATGTGTGCATAAGCCACACATCCAAAAACTTTCATGTGGGTGACTCCTTGCTTTCTCCCACTCCATGCTTCTTCCGGCACTCTATTCATCACTGCTTTTGTAGGACACCTGTTCAAAATATACACTGCAAAATTTACAGCTTCAGCCCAATAATCATTTGGCAAATGCTTTCCCTTCAACATGCTCCTCGCCATATCCATGATGGTCCTATTCTTCCTTTCAGCAACTCCATTTCGCTGTGGGGTGTACCTAGCTGTGAATTGCTTATGAATTCCATTTTCTCTACAAAATTGTAGGAATTCCTTGGAGATATACTCACCTCCTCTATCAGTTCTCAAGACTTTGATATGCAGCCCAGTTTGGTTTTCTACAAGTGCTTTGAAATTTCGGAATTTTTCAAACACTTCACTTTTGTGTTTAAGGAAATATACCCAAGTTTTTCTAGTAAAATCATCAATGAAAGTTAGAAAATATTGGCTGCCTGCTAAAGATGGAGTTTGCATCGGTCCACATACATCTAAGTGGACAATCTCTAAGGGTGCCTTTGCCCTTATGCTTTTCCCTGATGGAAAACTTTCTCTATGTTGTTTCCCCAAGATGCAACCTTCACAAAGGCTGTTAGGTTTCTCTATCAATGGTAATCCTCTTACCATCCCTTTTCTGCTCAATAAATTAAGACCTCCAAAGTTGAGATGTCCAAATCTCAAGTGCCACAACCAATTTTCATCCTTTGGCACACTTTGGAAAGCCTCTTGGGCAATTGCTGCAATTACTTCTTTGTTTTTTAAATCTGCCCTTATTCTGAGAGGGAACATCCTGTTCCTTGTCATCTTCACTTCAGCAATACATCTTTTGCCGGGTGCTATATCCATGATGGTGCATATATCATTCTTAAATAAAACATTGTACCCCTTATGGACAAGTTGTCCAATACTCAAGAGGTTACACCTCATTCTAGGGACATAGTAGACATCTGCTATGGTTTTCTTTTCACCCTTCTTTGTAAATATTTTGACTTCTCCTTTTTCCATAACAGAAATTTTGCTATCAGTCCCAAGTGTAACTTCTGATTTCACATTTTGATCTAAAGCAAAAAACAGGGCTATGTTTCCTGTCATATGGTTGCTGCAACCTGAGTCTAAAAACCATATGTCTTCACTATTTGTTTCAGCTATGTTACAAGCTAACAACACATTATTTTGGTTGGTATTTTCTCTAGTGATATTTGCACTAGAACTATTACACATATCATGTTGTTTCTTCCTACATGCATTGGCATAATGCCCATATTTTTTGCAGTAATAACATTGGACATTGGATTTTTCATACCTTTGTCCTTGAGCATGATGTTGTCCTCTTTGTTGGTTGCTGCCTTGGCCTTGGTTCTGATTTGGATTACTGCCTCTTCCTTGAGCATTTGCTGGGCTGTTCCTTCCACCTCTGTTTTGGCTTCTGTCTCTTCCTCTCTTGTTTCCTCTGCCTTGACCTCTTCCTCTTCCAAAGGACATCTGGGTCTTGAAGGCTTGCTCTAGAGATGAGTTTTCATTTCTACTCAACCTCTGCTCATGTGTTATCAGTGATGCATGGAGTTCATCAACTGAAAAGTTTGAGAGATCCTTTGTCTTTTCTATGGTAGTGACCATCACATCAAACTTTGAGGGTAGGACCCTCAAAAGTTTCTCCACAATCCTCATTTCTTCAAGAACTTCTCCATGTGTCTTTATCTGTGTGACCAATCCAATCACATGTGTGAAAAATGAGTCAATATTGTCTAACTCTTTCATGTTCAGATTCTCAAAATCTCTCCTCAGCGACTGTAGTTTTGTTGTCTTCACTTTCTCCATGCCTTGATAGGCTGTCTTGAGTGTTTTCCATGCTTCTTTGGATGTCTTAGTTGCTGCTATCCTTGGAAACACACTCTGGTCCACTGCTTGATACAAAAATACAAGGGCTTTTGAATCCTTCTTCCTATTTCTCTTTAATAGATCTTTCTCTCCCTGAATTAATCTATTCAACTCATTTTCATCTGCTGGTTCTTCAAAATCATCTTGAACTAATTCCCATAAATCTTGACAAGCAAACAGGGCTCTCATGGTTATTGCCCAATAGCCATAGTTTTTCCCATTAAACTGTGGGAATTGAGGATTAAACATACCCATGTTGGTGTTGGTGCTGGCCATTTTAGCACTCTTTAACTATGCTTCTAAATCCTTGACTGTGTATTTAAAATACTGACTGTTTTTTCAGCAGTGACAAAAAAAACTTTGAGGAATACCTATATCTTTTTATCTGAGACTTCACTTTGCTGGAGAAGATTTACTGCTGCAACAAAACTCCTCCCTTCAGCTTCTTTAACACCTTCAAAGAGCCTAAACCTGGCTCTGATACCACTGTTGGGGATTTTTTCTGGTAAAATCCCAAAAAACAAACAAACAAATTTAACTGAATACAGAGCAATGCTTTGTTTTCTCCTTAGGATCTTTTGCACAGGGAAGCCCCAAAAAAAAAATTATGAACAAAGAAGAGTTTCTCAACCAACATAAACTTGTATTAATTTATAAACTGCCTGATACAATTGTCTTCCTCTCTCTCAGAGGGATTCACCAAAAACTTTCACCAAAAACAAAATTACCCTGCCTCTTTTACAAATGATTTTACAGTGCTGTGTAAAATCTTCTTTCACTGCGGTGTGAACAGTTTTACATTTACTGCTGTAAGAATAGAAATTGTTACATAAGTTTACTGCTGTAAAATAAAAATAAAAAAATTCACATTCACTACTGTGTGAAATTTTTCATTACCATTAGAAAAGCTCGGGATTTCACCTTTCATATTCTAAATAAAAAAAATTACATTGCCTTCCCATTCGTTTCAATAAACCAATACAAGCACCTGTAAGAAGGAATCCAAAATTTTTACTGTCGGGAGTCTTTTTCTTTTTACATTGCTGTGTTCTTCTTCACTGCTGTGAACCCTCTGCTTCTCATCCCGTGTGCAATACTAATGCTAAGTCAACACACACACTCCCAAAACTATATGGCGTACATACTATATGGTTAACCAAAAAAAATTACATGCCGTATGAAAACATTAAAAACTTTACCTAAGACTATGACAAAAGCATTAAATGTATTAAATGAAACGTGCGGTAAAAGTAAAAATAATGTCCTGGCAGGTTGATGAAGATCCTTGTCCGTTGACCTGATCGGACGCAATTCGCACACCAAGCTCACACAAACCAAACGAACTTTAGCTTCCGGGGAGTGGGTGGTTTTGTGTTCGTACACAGGACGCATGGCAGCAAGTCGGGGTGTTCGGAGGCCCTCTGACAGAAACAACTTTTTACGAAAAGCGGTGCGAAATGTACTGTGGTTTTCAGAAGTGGTTTTCCGGAATAAATGCCACGGGGCTGTTTAGCTGGTACGGCAGTTGAAATTACAATTTCAACACGTAGTCCAATTGGTGATTTTTTATTTGTCCATCGACTAGGGTTCTGAGAGTCCAGGGAGTGTAACACTATGCGTGGAGCATTGATTCAGCCTATCGATTAATTGGATCTTGGAGCGGTGGTGGTGACTAATCATGGATTTACCCATGGCTCTAGTGGTGCTTGTTTTTCCTTTTGGATTTGTTCGTGGGCTATGTTCTGGTCAGCTCAGTTCGGAGCGGTTTATGGAGCGGTGTATTCGTGCCTTTGCAAGTTTAACGACCTGTTCGTGCCTGCAGCGCTGATGCATTCATCGACTTTTGTTTAAATTGGTGTAGTAAAGCCAGGTGAGGGTCGTGCCAGCCAGGGATGTTGAAAAAAAAAAAGCTCGAAATCTTATTTGTGTTACACAATTCCTTCAAGGAATCCACTTTGTTAGAGATCCATTCAGAATGCTAAGATTGAACAGTTGAACCGCTTGATTCGACAGTACAAACATTGAAATAGATGCACTGGTTGAAGAGATACAAGATCTTCGATCACATTAATAGTAACCTGCTGATGCATGCTAAGACACAGTCTCGGTTAATTGATCCTCCTCCCCCTGCTAAGGAAATCAAGGTTGAGAGACAGTGGAGCACATAAAATCCAAGGCATTGCGGGGCGAGATGCTGGAGCGGTGCAACAGATTCGAAGCTGTGACCACTCATCTCTGGAATGCGCGAACAATGGCGCTGTGAATCGAAGCCGAGGAAACGTCGTGGGTGTTGTTTGCGGTGGACATGAGCCTTTGAATGGACCCCCCGGTCCCCAAAGAGTATGCGGGTAACGCACTTTGTTCCCATATGAAGACCCTCAGTTTTCAGTCCAAATTCCAGGAAGCTTGATACTGGATCGAATTATGAATCTCGAGGTCCAGTAGGGTTTACATTGGGTTGAATAATCAATAGATCGCCATGAGAAGGCCCTACACAATATAACATGATCAGTCAAAGGCCCCAATTAGGACGCCTTTCGGTTTCACGCCATTGATGTTTTCTTGCAGTTTCTCCATATGTAACATTCTCGCCATTGTTTAATAGACAGATCACGGATAGCTGCCAAATTATCGTCAGAAAATAGCGATAATGTCAAAGGGATATGATATTCTCTCTGGAAGTAGTAGCATAGCGTTTTACTTGGGCGTAGATCCACTGCATCGCAGTGTGATTTCTGGTTTTCCGGACTTCAAAGCGTATTCTATAGAGAAATTGGACGCCTGGTCGGAGCTGCAGTTTGGATATGACAAGCAGAACAGATTGCAGGCGGCGGAGGTCAATTTTGTGAACGAACTCGCTGGGCCTGAGTGCCTGGCCTTTGATCTTCAAGGGAGGGGTCCCTACACCGGGACCAGAGATGGCAGAATTATGCGTTGGAATGGCCCCCAGATTGGGTGGTCTGAATTCTCCTACACATCGCCCAACAGATCGCTGGAAATATGTGAACCTCAAAATCAGGGGCACTCTACATGAAGGTCTTTAATATTCGAACGGGGAAGCCCCAATTCAAGTTCCAGGTCTCCACGGACGCTATGGTGGCATGCTGGCAGCTGCTGCAAGGATGCAACGGGACGCATTCCGGGTCCTTAGATGTGATTTAAAATACTTTGGAATTCTTACTAAAGTTTTATCCCATAGCAATTCGACTGACAATTAAATATATTATGCAAAAATGAAATTCGCCCAGACGGAGCAGAGTTTTATGCGTCAGAGCATCAGATACTTCAATGGACTTTTGGAGATTCGACATTCTGCAGTGTTCAAACATGACGTTCCACACTGCATTTGTAATTATTAACAAGGGCGCTTACGAGGACAAACAATCAGTGCACCTCGTCATGGAGCTTTGCGCTAGAGGGGAGGCTAATATTTGGTCTAGACAACCTATTCAAGGGAAGGCGTATCAGGTGTTGTTGAAGGTATAGGAAGGGGTGATTAATGCAAGCTATTTTTTGAAGGGAAAATTGTGTTCTCTTCGTATTGCTGTGTGTCTATGTCGGGATCATCAGTGTTTGAATGCACTGCATTGAGTCCAGTGAAAAGTAGTTGTCAATCCGTCTTTTTATCAATCGACCCCTCACACGTATCGTTGGTGAAAAATGGCTGCTGGTATGTTTGGAAAATAATCATCTATGAGCAGAGATAGAGAAATTAAACCTGAAGAATTTATGCTTTATTTAGTTTTCTTGGAATCATGTTTAAAGTTATTGAGCCTTATTGAGCCTAGCTAACTCAATGTAGGTAAAGTTATTTTGTTAGAATTTGCGACTCTAACGAATGACAGGTTAAGCGTAGAGTTCCAAGAATTTATTTGACAAAGATGCCCAAGATGTGAACTATGAAAAGATGGGATAAAAGAGCAGCAACAACGTTTATGGTGGACAACAAAATAGATGTTTGTTTGAGTTAGTGTGGTTTGTGGAATAGACTCCCTAATATGTTATAAGCAAGCCTAGTTGTTATAATGGTCATTGTATGTACCGAGAAACTCCAAAATGTTGAATGAAATGTAAGCCTTTTA
This sequence comes from Pinus taeda, assembly GCA_000404065.3. Classification (NCBI taxonomy): domain Eukaryota; kingdom Viridiplantae; phylum Streptophyta; class Pinopsida; order Pinales; family Pinaceae; genus Pinus; species Pinus taeda. The sequence continues at coordinate 7,594 of APFE030966688.1, forward strand.
AAGGTATTTGAAAATTCGTGGTGATCTTAAAACCACTTTGTAATGGATTGCCTTTGTGGCTGGTTGGTGGTGAGCTAGAAACCATCCATAGAGCCTTAATGGCTACAGGATTTGCCCAGAGGTGGCACATTTAAGTTCTGGATTTCCCTGGTAATGGCAAATCGGATTTGCCCGGAGGTGGCACATTTAAGTTCCGGATTTGCCCGATGGTGGCAGATCGGACTTACCCGGTGGTGGCATATTGCCTGAGTGGCTAACGTGTACACGTGAGCTTTGTGCTCGTAGGAGCAGGTGGACTACAGTGACACCTGGTTCACGGTCTCAGATATTGGTGTGTTTGAGCACAAGAGGGTCGGCACACTTTTCTATCCGATAGTTGCATCGAAAGGCGCAATCAGCGCCACTGTTTGCGATTGTTATTTGGACATGAATATTTGGCTTAGAAAGGCATTGATCTCTCTTTGTTTTGGAAGTTCTGCACAGGCAATTCGCCCAATGGTGGTGGATTTTTAGGTACATATATGCAGTGATAACGGTCGACAGAATCATGTATGTGAATTACTATCATGACAAGTAGTCATTAAGGGGGGAGTTAGAAATAATTAATTCCTACTTGTCTATGGTTGTAATTCTCCATTTGAGGAGTTTGTTCCTACAGCTAGAATATAGTTTCTCCTAGTTTAGTGTGTGGTTGAGAGAATCTCTCAACCACACTACTGTACGTCTAAGATAGAATTCCTATCTTGAGACTATTGCTTGTATAAATATGTGTGTAATTCCTTCATTCATAATATAAAATATATTTGAGTGGTTGTGCTATTTAATCTTCAGTGACACAACTCACTATTGTCAAACTAAAGGAGCATGAACATGCCGATAATGGGACACCTTAAGCAATTATTCTTGCACCCGAGCAACAATTGTTATAAACCCATATTCATCATTACTTATTCTCTCTAGTTTCTGTCGACTCTCATCACAAAAGGGTTATTTCCATATTGTGGCAAGCACCTAGTTGCATATTACAAAAGAAAAGGAGGATGCACACCATATACCTTGTTCTGTTTTGCTAATAATATGTGACATGGGTCATATAACTATTTGATTTTCCAGCCTGTAACTCATCATGTTGACAAGGGAACGATAATAAAAGAAATGCATACTTATAGTGGGTACATGTTAAAATTCCAACACTTTTTTGTTTGTTTGTTCATAGTTAGTTTTTTTTCCATATGGCATTGTTCTTTGACCTCATCATAACTTGCAAAGATATTCAAAAGGGCGACTTAAAAACAAAAAAGTTTGCAACCAATCAACCCCCTTTGAATGAATAATGGTTCCCCTCTAGTTGCATGTCCTTTCCTCTTGCAATTGACCATCACTCGCTCATCCTTATTGAAGGTTACAAGTTGTGACACCATAACATCTCTTAGCTTTATACTCTATCCCTTCTCAACAGTATCGAAGGGCCCACTGGGATCAAACATGTCCACTTATCCACCTATGGAATACAAGGATATGTTGACCATTGCGAAACTTATAAAATTCATTCCCACATACATTTACCTCATTAATCACAACACCTTTTTTCATTTCGCTGCAAGTCATGAAGATACATATGTATGTATTTGAGGCTTCACATAGTAAATAAGCAACATGCACAACAAATAAAAGCTATGATTTCTCTTTGTTTCACATGAGATAACGAAAAGGTTACTTTGATGTCTTTCATTCACCATTATATCATTTTTCGTCACCCAACATGACTATAATGCTTCCTATTTCTCCTATAGTCTTTTAAATTGACCTTCCATGGCACATAGTAAGAATATATTAAGTATGGACATTCATTCAAAGATATCAAGCATTGCTTTTTTTAACACAATACATCAGTCAAGTTATTGTACATCTCTCTCTTGATAATAATATGCTTAACCTTGTTCATACCCTTTGCTATGCCCTTTGCACTTAAACATAGTACTTTCCCATGCTTTGATCTGCAGAATGCTCAACTATTTAATCTCATTTTAGATACATTTCATATGAAAGTGAGGGGCACTTTATGGTTTTTATTTCTTGGAAAGGAAAAATACTTCAGAAATTTATGTGAAAGTTTGTATTGTTTCCGAAAACCTCCTCCATGATATATGTAAACAATTTGTGTTTTTTAACATGTATGAGCCATTTCCCGTCTCCATTTATTATATTTTCCCATGAATGTTATACCATGCACCCCCAACATTTGCATAAACATGGTTTTAAACGTGACATACTATGTTGTTCATATGTTCATGTAGTGAAACTTAGTTTGCACAAATAATTTTAGTTGTAATGAGCTTTCACATCAAAGGTTCATGTGACAAAAAGAGGAGCCATGGTAGAAGAGTGAATTGGTCATGGAGGGAGAACTGAAATAAGAGAATTAGATTCTCTATCTAGTTCGATGTAAATTTTGAGGAGTTTAATCAACTCACTTAGAGAGGGCATCTCTACTTGGGAGGCCACCACCCCATCAATGTACTCCAAAAGCCTTCTAGAACATACCTTTGCCACATCTTAGATTATTGAGATTCCACTGTAGCAACCACTTCAGTTTGATGGATGGGATCCAAATCCCGTTGCAACACCATCCAAACTTGCACATTGGCCATCCATTTCAAATCATTCAATGCCTCCTCTCCTTTCTACTCACCGTGTACTTTTAGCCTTATCACATACCATGACTCAGTAGCCCAACCTACTTGTTCATCCATCTGCTCATATGGTTGTAGACAAGCTCCACTCACTTGTAACTTGCGCACATTCCTCTTCAGAGACCACTACCTCACACTCTCAAAGGCCACTACGTCACACTCTCACACTAGTGTTTCAAGGACAAGTGAGAGTCAAGATGTTTCCTTTGAAGACATGCACCCAAAGGTTACGTGATATTTTTGATGGCATAATATTATGGGGTACAGGGTGTTATGTGATATTTGGCATGATGTTTTTATTTTTTCTTGCTTTTTATGATATATGGAATATGCATTTTATTGAGGGAGACACCATGGATTTTGCATTAGATTATATGCGATGGATGATGTGGAATTTTTATTCACTCAAGATATTATTTTATATTATTATGAATGCACCCAAAGGATAATGTGGAATTTTTATTCACTCAAGATATTATTTTATATTATTATGAATGCACCCAAAGGTTTCCTTTGAAGACATGCACCCAAAGGTTACGTGATATTTTTGATGGCATAATATTATGGGGTACAGGGTGTTATGTGATATTTGGCATGATGTTTTTATTTTTTCTTGCTTTTTATGATATATGGAATATGCATTTTATTGAGGGAGACACCATGGATTTTGCATTAGATTATATGCGATGGATGATGTGGAATTTTTATTCACTCAAGATATTATTTTATATTATTATGAATGCACCCAAAGGATAATGTGGAATTTTTATTCACTCAAGATATTATTTTATATTATTATGAATGCACCCAAAGGTTTCCTTTGAAGACATGCACCCAAAGGTTACGTGATATTTTTGATGGCATAATATTATGGGGTACAGGGTGTTACGTGATATTTGGCACGATGTTTTTATTTTTTCTTGCTTTTTATGATATATGGAATATGCATTTTATTAAGGGAGACACCATGGATTTTGCATTAGATTATATGCGATGGATGATGTGGAATTTTTATTCACTCAAGATATTATTTTATATTATTATGAATGCATATATTTTATTTGGGAGTCACTAGGGTAAATTTTGGTTTTATGAGATGAATGAGGAGGGTCCCACCTACCAAAAATTATTTTAAAAGTTAATTATAAATCCTTTGAAAACTCTTTATTCTAAATTATAAAACACATTTAAAGATAATTAAATTAATGAATCAAATAATTACAAAAACAATTAGATATCCTAACTACTCCAAGAGAATACAAATAGGGAAGAAGACAAAGGAGGGAATGGAAAATTAGTGAGGACAAGTACGCACTAAATCTTATGGTTGTCATTTTCCCTTTGATTTATCATTTCTCTGTTTGGTGGCAGCATAACTTTTCTAGGAGTGACAAGGAGAAGATAAAGCTCATTTATTTCCTATGTGATCATTTCAGGTTATCATTCATTTCTTGCATTTCTTTAAGCTAGTAGAAGGTCTAATATTTGATGTCAATGATAATTAGCTAAATTTTTGTAGTGAACTTCGTTGAGTTTATCACATCTAGTGGTTCTAGAAGGATTGTCAATGTTGTCTTGCTTTATCTTTATCATCTAAATGTCTATGTGTGAGTCCTTTACGTCTTAAACGTTTTTGAATTAAGTTCTGGTCAACAATTCTTATAGGAATTAGTAGAGCAACAAGTTGTACTCAAGTTTTCATTAATAAAATTGACTTTTTTCAGCCATTTTACAATGCATGCATTTTTGAAAAAATTATTTATATTTATGAACAACTTATGCTAAAAATTGAAAATATACTTATGAGTTATATTTTTCGGCTTGTTACATACCTATGTGGTCTTCTAGCTAACAAGGTATTTCTATAAGTTCACTCATAAATTTATCTTTTATTTCAGTTATTTCTTGTTCATATATTTATTTCATTACTGTTACATATTGTCTCTTTCGTACATACCTTTCTTTCCTTGAAATATGTGTCATATTAAATATACTTTCCTTTTGTTACAATTATCATTTTGTAAATAAATAGAAGATAACACTAAAGACATTAAACATCAGGCCAAGTCCCATTATCTCACATGCCCCATGAGATTCAAGGGTTTGTCAATGAAGCATAAAACTCCACTCCTCAACAACTAGAAAAGCTCCAAAATGTATAACAATTAGACTACTATGTTTACAATGTTCAAAATTTTGCACTCATTGAGATGCCAACAAGCACTTGTGAATATGATGTAAAAATTTTGTGAGATTTGACTTTAGTCACTTAATTCAAGTTATATTTAATTAAAATTGAATTGTATTGTTGGATTCCAACGAAAAAAGGTCATTCTGTTTATAAATTAAACTACACTGTATGTATTTAACATTTTGAAAAGTTAACATATGAAATTAAATAAATAAAACAATATAAAAAATACAAAAAACTATATATAATTTTGAGAGATACATTAGTAAAATGTGATAAATATTTTACTTAAATATTTAAAAATTATATCATATTAAAGATGATATGATATGCAATAATTATGACTGATTTATTAAATATTATTTACAATATGGGAAATGTTATAAGTATTAACACTACAACATTTTTAATTAAAATGGGGAATGTTATAAGTATGAACACATCAACTGTTGGAAGTAATGCTTCCATGTGTTATTGTGAGTATCTAGGTGTGATTCTAGAAGTAGTTATTTCCCTATGTGTGTGAGTCATCTATGAGTTCTAGATCCACCTTCTTCTTATCATCTAGAAGTCGGTGATCTAATTCTTATACATGTAAATTCTTTATGTGATCAATAAATGGAGTGTGTTTTTTTGTGTTGTGTGCTCAATCTCTCACTACTCTCTTCTATTTTCTAACATGGTATCAGAGCCTATTATGGCTTGATTCCCTTATGGGAATGCCGGGAAAATGTAAGAGTTGTGAGAGCTAGTCCTTTGTATATAGATTATTTTAGTGTTTGATTTCCATGTTGTTGTCTGTAGATTTGTTTCTGGTGTAGATCTGAAATCTTATACAAAATTCTTGCCCGTGATTGTGAGACAGAGTCAAAGTATGAAATAATTTTCCAAGAATATTGTATATGTGTTGTGTTCAAACCCTTGTTCGATCAGAGCCCCAATTGTTTTTTGCAATCATAGAAATTTCTAGCAGTTGATCAATGCATGCTTGTTTTGCGTGGATTTTTAAAAGTTTCCGGTGAGTTTTGCAATGGATTGAGCTGGACTGGTTGGGGCAGATGGTCTAGTCATTGTGGTTCTTTTGATGTGGCCTATATGGCCTGTTTGCCATGGATAATTGCTATAGCTTTGTCCAATGAGGCAAATACTGGGGAAAGATATTATTGCCGTTTAGAAACTGAGAGCTCAAGGACTATTATTTTGTAATAAAATATCTTAGATCATGGCTATGGCCTTCACCATAACACAACAAAAGTGCAAAGCTTGTGACAAAATGGTTTATTTTTTGGATCAACTAGTTGCATGGATGGATTCTCGATCATTGAGTTTCCATGGGGTCATTCAGCCAACATGGATGGATCTGTGCAATCGTATGTTAGATCATTTGTGAAGAAAAGATGCCATGATCATGAGTTCTTTGTTGTGATTTCTTTTCTCATTATCTCTGAAATGTGTATTTTAAGTTACCTAAGTGAAGACATATTCTGGTCTTCATTTTAGTATCTTACTCTACATGTCATCACCAATACATTCGGAAAAGAGGAAGGAGACATTTTAAATATGTAAAGGTTGGCGTAGGTGTCAGGGGATCTAAAAGAATTAAAAATATTTGGCAAAGGCACATCTTACCTAGTTGATGGCCTTAAATCACTTATAAGTGCTATTCCAAAGCTATTTTTGTTGTCCATTACATAATTTATATTGTTGCACATTGAGTGTTAAATTTATTCCAAAATACTTTCATTTCACTGAGAATATGTTGCGCATGAACGAGGACTTGAGTTGTGACAGGAAGTTGGAAAGTCCAATAATAAATTATTGTAGTCTTGTTTATCAAGATGTATTGTGTGGTGTGAGGTGAAATTTTATTATGTTGTATTGTGCTATTATCCAAGTGTGTGAAACAAAAAATACATGATGCAGAACCACAAACAACAGGCCAATTATTGAATAGACTAATGTGACTCACAGTGCTCCAGGAGCATTAGTTACAGGTAGTTCTTAATAAGTTCAAGTTGGTGTGAGTCATTTTGCTTCGAGAGTGGAGTACAGGTTATTTAATGTAAGGTCAAGTTGTACAATTGTTTGTTGAAGACATTTTGTACCAAAAATGCTATCCTAGATAACTAATGAAGGTTGTGGAGGGCCATGGATTCTTATGTCACAGGCTAGGGGTCATGCAATTTAAAAATTATCACACAACATAATTCTCAAAACCACACAATACGGATGCACATAAAATCTCATAAATAATTAATTAATAAATAAAATATTTACAGGAGAACTATTTGCCTAATCATTGGCCTCTCATTCCTCTCTCTACTTCACACCTACATGCCTCATGGGCTCAGGTAGATTTATACAAATGGATCTGAACCCAAAGTAGGTTCGAGATCCTAAACAAACTCCCACAATATCTCTTATGATCCATAAAAACTCTCACCTAATCCCTTATCTCTAAATAAGATCTAACTAACCCACAAATCTCTCAACTCTTCCAAAATACTCTCGAACCTTGTCCTATTAAATCCTAACTTAGGAAACTAGCTCCTTTAGTAAACATTCAACCCTAGGTTAGTTTCTCCTGCATCAGACTCCCAAGGTAAAAGAAAATCATGGTCTCCCAACATATTTCTTTATAAAACTCCTTCTGGATCCCAAACTTTCATTTGCAGTAACTTAGTTGCTCTTCCATGTCGTTGATGTTCTATGGTTGTCTTTTCTTGTCTTCCAGGCCTCCAAACTTTATATTGTAATTCTCCTCCTACTTTGTTGATATATACTTGAGCAGTCAAATGGATCATGTTGTTGTCTTTCTGCTTTAGCTCGCAATATATTGGTTTGTGTATTTGTTCCATTAATGTCCTTAATTCTTCAATCTCATCATCCAATTTAGTTTCTAATTGAATTTTAGTGTTACTAGTTTGGAATATCAATTCATCATATTTAACATTAAATTGAAAATTACATTTTATCTCAGGTTCCACATTTTCAATGCCTGAATATTTATCTTCTTTATCCGCAACTTGATTGGGTTCAGGTTCCATCAACATCTTTTCTAGCAATTGTATTTCTTCTTCAGTACATTTCATAAGCATTTTATGGTCTCTTACAAAAATAATTTCAACAGATTGGTCTTCATCCTTGCATGAAACATAATTAGTGTCTTGTCCATTATTTGCAATACATCTTGCATCCACACACTAATTGTCAGATTCAAAAACATAAGACTTTATCATCTCAATAGATGATTATGTCCTCAAGTCTTTATGTTGTTCTTCTAAACAGTCTGTGGCGCCTTCTATGGGAATTGAACCCACGTTCATATCAACAGATTTCATTTTAGCATCACCATCGTCCTCACCAGGCATCGGTCCTTGTTTTGGTTCACAAATGCATACATTCATCTCGATTATCTAGAGTTTTTCTGCTTCCCTTTACAAAATTTCCAGCTTACACTTCTATCTTCTTGCAATCAACTACTAGTCTACTTGATAGGCCATCTAGTTGTCTTCTTCATTACTCATCCATGTTTTTGAATTTGTAGCTGATCCAGGTGGATATTAGTGGCCTCCCGCCTATTCCACCTATATCTCCATTCAGTTTCATCTGTTTCCTTATTTATTTCAACATTTACTAGTTTTAGTAGTTTTTCGGGTCCTGAATTCTAGAGTAGTTTTGACCTCCTAAATGGCATTATTCCAAGGTTTGCTGCAGACCTATAGCGATAGGCCCCTGGCCTATCGCAAATCCTGTATTACTTAGAGAGACATTTCCAACAAGGTATCCTATGCACCAAACAGAGAATATGACCAAGTTACGACCTTGAGAAGTTGGTTGCCTAAGTAACCCCAACGGGGCCCATGAAATCTTGGCATTACATCTGCTGGGGTTATGGTTTTGGTTTTTTAGGGTTTTATCTTATTGCTCAATAATAAATAAGCTATTGAGCCTCATTGTAACACAGTTTAGAGGCATGTAGCTGCTACATCTCTTCTCAGGGATAAATCACCACCATTGCCTGAGCTAGTTTATTTCCATTATGTTTGTAAGCATAGTTCAATATTTTTCTATTAATGAAATGAAGTGTTATTTCTATTGCATCTATGTGTTTATGATTATATCTATAATTTGTTGTACTCCTGTTTAAGTTCGGACCAGTGGTATCATAAGATTCTGCTCTTTCTTTGCTTTTCTTTGCATGTCCCCAATGATGTCAGGGTATAAGGAGTTAGGGCTCAATCTGGTTGAACCATTGCAATACCAGCGTCACAAACCTCGACGACCTCCCATGGATGAAGAAAAGAAAGACGAGGGGGTAGGAAATCCTTTCAAAATGTTTCTCAAGGAAGCCCTCAAGTGACAGAGGAACACGATGATGGATAACTTTGCCCAAATCCTAAATGGCTACCCATAGGCGATGCATCTTCATCCAACACCACTCCAGAGGTGCCACTCTTTTTAAGGTACACTTCGATAGTCCCATATTTGAGGACCAAATAGATGCAGATATTGTAGATAAATGGTTAAATCTGTTGGAAGGATAATTTTCATTTCATGACTTTTCCAATTGGGAAAATATTACTTTTTCACTTCTCAAAGCCGCCCCACACATTAAGGACTGGTGGAAAACCTACTGTAAAAAAAAGGATGAGAGTGAATCCTCACTGTTTTCAGCCGCACCCACTTAGGATTCTTTCCGAGATGCCATTAAGGAACAATATTACCTTGTCAGGAGCTATGAAGATAAATACATAAAGTGGACCATGCTATGGCAAGGAAGGGACCAAGATGTGTCAGAGTTCACAAATTCTTTCCATACCCTTTGCACGAAGTTCGGTATCAAGGATTTTGAGGATATTTGGTACTCAAGTACCGCGACTGTCTACAAAAGTACATCTATAACGAGATGGAGTGTCTAGACAATTCCTCACTCGGCATGGCCTACCGATACACTGTTAAGCTTGAGCATAAGTTTAAACATAAGAAGCGGGACTTTGGATCTGCGAATCTGAAGCAAGGAAAAGGTGCCCCCAAACCACAAATCAAAGGATAGAGCCAAGAAGGACACAGGAAAATGGTGTGAGTTCCATAAGATCTCCACTCACAACACAAGTGAGTGTCAGACAAAGAAGTCCTTGGTGGCCGAGATGAAGGCCCCCGAATCAAACCCATGTTTTGATTCTGAGTAAGAACCCATTAAGGGTAATGACAAAGGGAAGCAGATCATTGATGCGGAGCCCAGTGTCACTTTGGCGACCACCAATATTCAGAAGAATGAACTTTAATATCCAGAGGATGGGGAACACCTCTTCCACTCACAGATGTGGGTGAAGGGTTCTTTGCTGCAGTTCATTATCGACAACAGAAGCCAAAAGAACCTCATTTCAGCAAAGGTCATGAAGTGGTTGGGCCTAAAGACTACAACACATCCATAGCCATACACCATCGTGTGGCTTCACCAAGGACGAGATCTTTGCGCTAGCTAGCAGTGCCACCTTCCCTACAACATCAAGCCCTTCACGGATGAGGTATTGTATGATGTTTCTCCTCTTGAAGTTTGTTATGTATTATTAGGAAAACCGTACTTTTGGAAATGACATGTTGTATATGAGTCTAGACCTCGCTCTGTGATTATTACTTTGGCCAATAAATTGTATAGGATACCAGAAGTACCCTGCCTACTGCCATCTCTTTGATCAATGCAAAGCAATGCAGTAAGATCATTTCCCAGACCAAGAAATTTGTTTTCCTTATGATTCGCCCTCGAGGAAAGAAGAAGGTTGTGGCCACGACTTCTAGATAGGGCTCCTCTGCACAGTAGTAGTAGAAGGACAAGGACATGGAGGAGTACAGGGACATTCTCACTTCACCTACAGGGGTACCTCTACATTGTTAGGTCAAGCACTCCATCGATCTGACCCAGGCGTGCTGCTGCCTAATGGGCCGATCTATCGACGCTCTGTTATGGAGAACGATGAGATCAAGAGGTAGATTCAAGAACTATTGTAGAAAGGGTACATTAGGCCAAGCTCATCACCCTATGGGAGCCCAATTGTATTGGTACAGAAGAAGGATGGGACCTGGAGACTTTGTATTGACTATCGGGTATTGAACAAGTGTCCAGAATAGGTACCTAAACTTGCAGATTGATGACCTTTTGGACCAGTTCAAGAGGGGAAGATATTTCAACAAGATTGACTTGAAGTCAGGTTATCACCAGGTGCTTATTGAACCCTTCAATGTGTGGAAGACTGCCTTCAAATCCAAGGAAGGCCTTTTCGAATGGTTTGTCATGTCTTTCGGGTTAACAAATGCCTCTACAACCTTCATGAGATTGATGGACGACGTTTTGCGACCCTTCACCAATGAATTCATGGTGGTATAGTTAGATGACATCTTGATCTTCATTTAGAATTGGGAAGAGCACCTTTGCCATATTCGATAGGTCCTTCAAACCCTGCGACAACACAAGTTGTGTGCTAACTTGGAGAAATGCACTTTTGGCCTGACCCAAATTCAATATCTAGGGTATATCATTGATGAGAAGGGTGTGCATGTGGACGCAGCCAAGATACATGCCATTCGGGATTGGCCAACCCCAACCACTCTAACATAGCTCCACATATTTTTGGATCTTGCCAATTTCTACTGCAGGGTCATGTTGGGGTTCTCTGATATCACTTGGCCTTTAAGTCAAGTCACCAGGGGTGGAGCGAAAGATTTTTTTTTTTGGGTTTGAAACCCAAAAACAGGCATTTGCCGAGTAAAGCATCACCTCTGCTCTGAACCAGTGCTCACATTACCAAACTTACAACAACCATTTGAGATTGAGACAGACGCCTCTGACTATGTTATTGGTGTAGTTCTTACTCAGCAGAAGCATCCAATGGCTTACCATAGTGAGACACTTTCAGTTATAGTCTTAAAGTATCTCACTTACAAAAAATAAATGTATTCCATTGTTCAGGTCTGTTGTCAATGGAAGCATTACATTCCAGGGAAGGAAACGGTCATCCACACAGACCACCGAACATGCAGTTCATACAGACACAAGGGAAGTTATAGAATAATCGCCATCAGAAATGGTCTACCTACCTGCAACAATTCCATTTGAATATTAAGTACTAGAAGGGCAACACCAATAATGTTGCATATTACCTCAATCGACCACCAGCCATGGCACTGAACTATGTGCTCGACTCCTATGGACAAGAGACTTTGGGGTGGTCGCATCTTTACCAGAGCGATCTAGAATTTGGCAACACATACCAAACATTCCTGGAAGGGAAGCAAGTTCCAAATTTTCACCTTTAGGATGCACTGTTATGCCCCCTGGGACACATCTTTGTTTCTTCAAGTGAGTGTTCCAAGATTATTTAGGAGGTGCTCTACAGTTGGGTTGCTGGACATTTCAGAGTAGAGAAAACAGTGGCAATGCTGCAGAAGTATTTTTATTGGCCAAAAATTCATCAAGATGTTGGGAAGTAGATTAAATCTTGCACCACATGCACTATTTCCAAACCAACCATTAAGAATAAAGACCTATATATTCCCATACCTACTCCTAGTTGGCCTTGGGAATCTATCTCCATGGATTACATGTTGGGCCTTCCTTCTACTAAGCATGGGAATGATTGTGTTTTTGTGGTCGTCAATAGATTCTCTAAGATGACCATCATGGCGGTCTACAAGAATATTATCACAACAGAGGTCATTGTTAAGCTCTTCTTTGAGCGAGTGTGGGTACACATTGAGATCCCATAGTCCATTATCTCAGATCGGGACGACAGACTCCTGAGTGCATTTTGGTCAAGTCTTTAATCGAGGTTGGATACAAATCTTACTAAGTCCATGACTTTCCATCCCCAAACTGATGGCCAAACAGAGGTTGTCAACAAGATGACTGTGAACATTTTGTGCATGTACAACTCAAAGCATCCACGCACATGGGATGAAAGTATCCTCTATGTCCAACACAACTACAATAGAGCTCTCCACAGCTCAATGGGCCATAGCCCCTTTCAGGTAGGGTTGGGATTTCATCCATTATGTCCCATTGATGTGGCCATACCATTTGTATCCACTCCGGCAGATTCAACTCACAGCCAGTTTGAAGCCGACAGGGCTAACAACTTCATTGAGCTCATTCAACACATTTGCCAACAGGTCCAAGATATACTGGACAAAGCCAATGTTAAGTAAAAGCAGGTCCATAATATATTGTAACACATTTTAGAGGCATGTTGTGACCACATCCCTTCTTAGGGATAAGCTACCTTCGCCCGAGCTTGTTTATTTCCATTTTGTTTGTAAGCATAGTTCAATATTTTCCTATTAATGAAATGAAGTGTTATTTATACTGCATCTTTGTATTTATGATTATATATGTAATTTGTTACATTCATGTTTAAGTTTGGATCAGTAGTGGCTTCATCAACACATTAAGTTGTGCCTTCAACTCAACAATATATTTTTCGAACTCTTCATTACTTACACCAACTACTATGGCATTGTTGTTGTTTTTCTCCGAATTTTGTAAATGACTAATATTCATAGTCATCTTTATCTCCTTTTCCCATTGCATAAGCTTCTTTGTACTCTGCTTCCTTTACTGCAAATGACTACAATATCCCTTGTCTTTATAATACATTGATCAGACTTTGACTTATGACTCTTTAACTCCAGACTTCTAATTTGATGTCAATTCTTTATATCAATAAACCTTGGGTGTTGGGTACAACAAAAAATGCACCCTTTTATACAATATATAAATATCTTCTTCATGACTCAACTATACATGACTCCCAAATATTTATACATATTCTTTCTTGCTACATTTAGAAATTAATTCTTTAATTTCTAATCAATGCATATTATGTCATACATAGTGAACATTACCACGCTACTTCCTCCTTTAATTTGAATGGAATTTTGGACTTCATTACTCCATTGTTACACAATTATTTACATTCTTTCTTCCATCCATGAGATAAGATTTATCCATGAGATAAGATTTCAATTTATTTCAAAATTACTTTTGTAATATTCTTTTAAATATTTTTGTTTTCGCGAAAACTTGCCAAAATATTGTATAAAGCATAGAGGCACTTTCCTCTCGTTATACCTTGAACTTTATATGCTTCAAATTGTTACAATAATACCCAAAACCAAAAATGGATATATAAATTTTCTTTTGAAAGGAAGCGAGGAGATATGACCCACGTCCAGATTTGTTGAGGGGTTAAAAAAAGAAAGAAAATATTATGCTTGCATATACAAAGAGCGTGTTCCACGTTTTCCAAGCAAATATAATCATCACCCCAAATGTTGTAGCACTGAAATATTTCAACATTATTTCCAACGTTCCGCTTATATTTTGTTGGCATTGATGTCTATTTTTTAATGATTTTTACGTCTGCAAAACTTTGTCTTTCACAATTACAGTAATAGCTTAACAATTTTTTCACTTACCAGTCAAATGACTCTCTCTAACGAAAACAACAATCCACAAACGGCCTTATTAAATCATGGTACGTTGCCAATTCTCTTCTCCATGGAATAAAGTAGTCCACAAATTGGTTCAACAAATCAATGAACATTGGTAATGCTCACACCTCAAGTTAATGCCCAATCACCTAACAAATCATTGCCCAATCAAGGTTTGTTGCTCCATTGACATAACAACAACTTCTCCAATTGACCACTGTGCAGAATCCATGTTGGAGAGTCACGTCTTTCACCAACTCACGACCCTCGTTGATTCCACCAACAATACATGCATCTCCACGCAGATCTTCCAATGATTCTCCTCAATAGTCCTACGGACTTCACATCAAACTCTACACTCACTTACGTAATACACTCCTCACAAGTTTCATCAATTTTCTAGGCTCTTATACCAAAAATGATTTCACAGGGTAGGGGGCTTGCAACTTAAAAATTATCACACAACAGAATTTTCAAAACCACACAATATGGTTGCACATAAAATCTCAGAAATAATTAATTAATAAATAAAAAATTTATAAGATAAATATTGGTTTAATCATTGGCTTCTCATTCTTCTCTTTACTTCACACTTACATGTCTCATGGGCTCACCTAGATTTTTGCAAATGGATCTAAACCCAAAGTAGGTTCTAGATCCTAAACAAACTCTCACAATATCTCTCACGATCCATAAAAACTCTCACATAATCCCTTATCTCTAGATAAGATCTAACTAACCCACAAATCTCTCAACTCTTCCAAAATACTCTCGAACCTTCTCCTATTTACAATAATTCTCATTTTACCTTAAAACTATAGGGAAATACAATAAATAATTAAATCCTAACTTAGGAAACTAATTCCTTTAGTAAAAATTCAACCCTAGGTTAGTTTCTCATGCATTAGATTCAACAGATGGTGGTAGTTCCATAATATGGTTCAATATCGAGACTGACCTGTTGCGGTCTGGGAGGTTGAGAAACGTCAATTCTGCAAAGCACATTAACGATGGTTTGAAGTGATTATGTCTTAAATGGATCAAGTGGGAAGCTCGAAAGTGTGGTGATGAAAAAACGGAAACCGTGAGATTGCAGAGTGGATATGAGTGCTAGTGATGACCATATCAAACAAATATGATAGAGATTCATTTGTTGTTGTAATATGCGTTTTCAATGTTTTCCATGTAACCATTAAGGGAGGGTTTTGGAAGTAATGCTTCCATGTGTTATTGTGAGTTGTCATTGTGAGTCTCTAGGTGTGACCTTAGAAATAGTTTTTTCCCTATGTGTGTGAGTTGTTTATGAGTTATAGATCCACTTTCTTTAGATCTTATCATCTTGTTACACTAAAATTTGTCACCATGACTATTTGCAGTTAGTATGGCTCCATCAACAGTCATACTATCCTCCTTGGCAAGCCTCATACCTCTGCTCTCCATGTCAAACTTTAAGAAAGAGAGAAAGTCTTTAAAAATATATTTATCTCTAGGTACGTAGATTCTCTCAACCTTACCTGCGTGTACGCATCCCAAGTTCATAATACCTACGTACTTGTACGCTCTGTATGTAAAGGGGTGGGTGCGTACTCTTGTAAAGGTCAAAAGGCGCGAGTTTCATCTTAAAAAAAGTTACTTGTGGTCATTTCTAGAGCATTCTAGAAGATTGTTTGACGTGTATTGAGCGCCTCCAGATGGTTCATGTATCCCTATGAAAGAGGAACTTATCCCATCAAGAGAGGAGCTACCCCATCCAAAAGAGGGGCTTATCCCATTGATGTTGGACATGATTAACTTCCTCTAGAGCATTATAAATACAGGCATTGGGCCAGAGGAGGGGAGGTTGAAAGCTGAACATTCCAAAGGGTAGATGCTGCTGGAATTAGGACTTCCTTGTAGAAGCTTTTGAGGAGAGATTCCCATCCTTTCTTGCTTCATTTGGAAGTGGGTGAGCTTATCAAAGTAAAGGAAAACTCTTACTGGACCCTGAGGAACTTGCACAACACCAAGGCTCAGGTTGTAATGGTTTCTTTTGTTTCCTATTAATACAAATAAGTCCATTCTTCTCAACAATTTGTTATTAATGAGTTTTTCATATACTCCTTGGTCTATATGTTGAATATGTTTTATTTTATGGGATATTCAGGTGCTATGTAATCGTTTGATTGTTAGTGAATGCAGGTTTCGAAGTGAACGAGGAGCTCATCCGGATCGACGAGGCTGGACTACTACAACAGCGTTGGACTACAGGTAGGATCTAAAACACTTGATTTCTTGTGTGATAAATGCATGTTTAGAGAAGGATTGCTCTTAAT